>CATIWQ010608566.1:0-19893 GCA_949673415.1 Euphorbia schlechtendalii | reverse complement strand
TTGGAAAAGTGGGCGGATTTGGGTGGAGCTATACCCGCCCCGTGGGTATCCCCGACCGGCCCCTGAATAGATCCCCGTGAAAATACCCGGTTATATATATATACATATATATATATATACATATACATATACATACATACATACATATATATATATATATATATATATATATATATATATATATATATAATCATTTTTATATATCGTATACTCATGTATATACATAAATATATTTAAATTAAAATATGATACTGTATATTTAAGTTTGTGGTATAAAATATTCCTAAAAATATATATAAACATCAAAAAAATATTTTACTATGATGTAACCAAATATAAAAAATATTTTATTTTCATGCACAATATTTTCCTGCAAGCAAACAGGGTTTTAGTTTCGAGTTTGTTAAGAGGTTTGATAGTTCATACTCCAAATTGTATAAAAAATCAGCTTCATTCGGGAGAAAATGATATTGCTTACCATCTATCTTTCTCGTAATTATATGGCTATTTGATATGAATTTTATTTACAACAATCGCTTTTTTACTTTATAAAGACCTAACTTCTCACTAACAAACGCAAAGAAACAAACACAGAACTAGCCTTCTCAAGGGATGGTCACTCCATTTGCCAACAAAATAATGTGAAAGCTGATTACATATATGCTTATTGTAATGATGCAGTTACTAAATAAGTGAAAAGTAAAAAGAAAATATTATTATAAATTAATTTCTTTTTTGAATGACTAAAAATTAATTTTTTGACTTATAAGTTAAGAATATTTTTCAATTATCCTCATCAAATTTCCATGCAATCTCAAAGAAAGGTATGATAAAGTAGTATAGAAATATCAAAGAAAAATATGAAAATGATAAGTGGAAAGGTAAAGGAAATTTTGAAAACTTAACCGGGCCGGACCATTATAGATCAGGATTTTAAACTTCTCAGTTTCAGTTTTCGTTAATAGGCCGCATTCAATTGAACTTGGAGCGGAAGTCAACAAGACTCCGTCGACGTCGAAATTGGAGGTCGACGATGAGCTCTCCTACCAACTCCGAGATGAAAGATTCGAGCTTTTCGGCTAGTGATCCTATTCCGACTGGTCAAGATGAAGAACAACAGCAACATGTTGAAGAAGATCAGAACCCTCCACATCCCCAAGCCCCCAAAATCGAAACCCTAGAAATTCCCGATGCAGATGAACCGAACCCCTCGGCCGACGATCCAAATCACGACGATGCAGAAGAAATTGCCCCTATTTCACCTACAATCTCTCATGTGCACAACCCCTCGTCTACTTCCACTCTCACCTTCTCTCGCCGCTTCGGCGGCGGAAAACGCAAGAAGCGAAACGCTGCGCAGGAGAAGAAATCTCAGAAAAAGCTTAAAACTCTTACGGGTACGCTGAATCTCATTTCGTTCATGCCCGTAAAAACCCTCGATTTGTCTTCGCATGAAGTTCTCCTTCGACGACTTGGATTGTGGGATTTTTCTCACCTGGATTTCGATTTCAAACTCCGGCATGATCTCATTTTTCAATTGATTGCGAATTTCAACCCTAGTTCTCGCTCTAGCAAAGTCAATGATTTCCGTATCAAGGTCAGTCGCGCTGATTTGGCCCGGGCATTGGGCCTTCCGGTGAAGAAAGACAAGGGGGATACTGCTTCCGAAGTGAAGGAGAGTGAAGAATCTGTAAGTTTTATTCAGGAATTTGTTTCAAGTTTCATTTTGCTACATGATGATATCTGGATAATGTCCGAGGATATAATGAACACTATGAAACTGATTAAAGAAGGGAACCTTGAGAAGGTAGATTTCGCTACATTGATTTGGACAATGGTTGAGAAAGAGTTGAAGAAAGATTTGAATAATCACGATATGCGAAATTGTTACTACGCAACTCATCTGCAACTGTTGATAAGGTCACAGAGGGAGGAGTTATTGAAGGAACAAGAGCCCGTTAATACAGAGATTGATCTCAAGGAGGATGAGGAGGATGAGGAGGAAGGCTTGAAAACGAGCGAAAAACTCGAACTCCCTGCAACGTCAGAGTTGGAAGAACAGAACATTGAACTAAGTCTCGGGGGACTTGATAGCATGGGGAAAGGTGACGGTATGAAGGAGAAGCAAGAGCTAGAACAAGTGCCTGAGCAAAACCAAGAGCAAGAGCAAGAGCAAGAACAACTGCAAGTACCGGAGAAAGATCAAGATCAAGAAAAAAATCAAGTTCAGGATCAAGATCAAGATCAAGATCAAGAAAAAAATCAAGTTCAGGATCAAGATCAAGATGAAGAAAAAAGTCAAGTTCAGGTTCACGATCAAGATCAAGAAAAAAATCAAGTTCAGGTTCAAGATCAAGATCGAGAGGAAGAGCATCAGGACGATGAGGGTGATGCAATGGATTTTGAGGAAAGTAAGGAGAATGAAGAGGGGCAATGGTATAATAACAACACGGGAGGGACTTTTCTGCAGCGATGTAATCTCGAAGATTTCGGGGATCAAAAACAGGAAGAAGAAGACGATGATGAAGAGGAAGAGGATGACGAAGATGAGGGAAAAGAAGGCGAATACGGAGAAAAAGAAGAGGAAGAAGAAGAAGAGGAAATGGGTTTTAGTATCTTACCGAAAGGGGTTTCATTAGAAGGCATAGATGCTGACAATCTCATAGAAGCCGTCGAAGCTTCGCAAAACCCTTTTACTTCGGGGCTTCAGAGTCGTGATTCTGTGACTGTTCCTGGAGGTTCGAGTCTCTTCAACCATGGCAATGGAAGCAAGAGAATAATTGACCATCTCGACGATGAAATGCCCCATCATAAGCGAATCAGGAGCGATGAGCATTGGGATAACTTGAAGCCAGAATCTGAATTTGATATCTGTATAGACCAAATGCAGCACATAACGGGAAAAGTTCGAATGCTATACGAAACGAAAGAGCAGGAGTTACAAAACTTGAGCATGCATAATCAAATGTTGCTTACCGAGTTGGAGCAGCGGAATAACATGTACCATCACAACCTGGCCAAGGCAAAAATGGAGGAGCAGCAGAAAAGGCAGATGGAGACTTATAGATTCGAACACGAACTGTACATGATGAGTAATCTCCTAGAAGGGTATAGAAAAGCTTTGAAGGAGACAAGTAAGGCGTTTTCCGAGTATCGGAAGAAATTCCCTTCGCATGAAGAACCGATTTACAAGGATACAGGGTCAGGAGGTCTCGTTTTGAGCACGACTGAATTGGAGAAGCAGCGTTTGAAACACGAGGAAGAAGAGAGGGTGAACCGATTGTTGATTGAGAGGAAGATTAAGGAGTTTGAAGCTGGTTGGATTACGAAACTCGAAGAATGTGAAACTGCCGCTGAGTTCATGGGTAACAGGCTGCTGGATGTTGAGAAGGGAGTCGATTTCTGCAGGGAAGAAGTTGCGAGACGTAAAGTATCAAAGATGCTGGAGAGTGTTACATCTGAAGAGCAAGTTACTCAAGAAA
Source organism: Euphorbia schlechtendalii (assembly GCA_949673415.1). NCBI lineage: Eukaryota > Viridiplantae > Streptophyta > Magnoliopsida > Malpighiales > Euphorbiaceae > Euphorbia > Euphorbia schlechtendalii. The sequence goes on along the minus strand of CATIWQ010608566.1, from coordinate 16,411 downwards.
CTGCCGCAGAGGTATAACTAAATCTAAATGACTGCTCTTATTAGATGGCAATTATCTTACTTTTTATGTTTAGACTCTGTTAATTGTTTAGGTGTGCATTTTTAACTTCCATGACTGTTTTGCTTGTTCAATGGTGAAGTAGATAATTTCGCTCTTCATTTTACTGCTTGTCAGTTGTTAGATACCATGGTTTAGTCTTATGAATCTGTAATGACAAGTATTTGCAAAGACTCCTGTCGTTTAAGGTAAAATTTGTAGCATTTTATATCTAGTTGCACTTTAAAATGATTATCGGTGACGAACAATTTTGCCTGTATAATTCACTTTGTTTTTATATTGGTGTTTTCAGTTTTGTTTGCTGAATAATTTTGTATGGTGGTGATGTAAGAGAAATACAGTACTCTGTTTGTGATCTCTTATAGAATTAATCAGAAACGGAATGCCATCTCTATTGTCGTTTTGATTTCTTAGGGGCAGATGATTTGAATAATACCCAACAGAGAAGTTCTGGAAACTTGAAATGCATAATATTCTTTGATGTGGAATTTTCATGTATGGCTTTGTGTTTGGTGTAATACATTGTTGATGGCAATAATTTGAAGTAAGGCGAGCTGAGTTCTTTCTTTCTACATGATACCATCATATTCTTCTTCAACTCGAATCGAAAACTATTTGTGTTCATATGACTACATTTGTTTGTCAGCCTTCTAACTGTGCTGTCTTTTGCCATGTTGGCGCATTGTTCTGTAGCTGTGAAGAAATATTTGATTTTGGGCCTAATTTGGATTCCTGTTAGGTTTGCAAACTCGATTTTATTGTTTCACATATGAAGAAAAAAATATATTTTATTGTTTTATTGAATGTCAAAAGTGATGGAGGGAAAAGATGGCACTGAAACACCACGGCTTCGTTTAGCATCGCTGTGGTTTGTTGTTGATGTTGTTGTTTGCTGTTGTGGTTGATGTTTTTCTGTTGTTATTAATTGGTTTATACTTAATGTTTGGTAAAAATATGATTAACGATTGTTATTAGAAATGTAAAATGATTAAAATGTACATGTTTAAATCTATTATCATATAAATTATACTAAAAGAAATTTTAAAACAACATAAAAGACCTAATCACATGTCATATTAAAAAGATCATATATTATATTTATACATGTCAAGAGATAATTACATTTAACAATACATAACATTAGTAATCAACTTTTTACTCTTCCAAATCTGTTTCCATTTAAAAAAAATATTTGTTTCATTTTAAAATTTCGAAAAGAAATTACCTCTAGAAAAACAATAATAGTAACAAATAGAAGAAATATAAAAAAGTTTAAAAATAAAGAATATTAAAGTGTAAAGAAAACAAAACAATGTGAATGATTATGATAACAAAAAAATTTGAACACTAATCACAATTCTCAGAAATTTCAAATTACTATTTTAACAAAATGAGTTTTTGAATGTTAAAAAAATAAAAAATAATTTTATCCTACCAAACACATACATGCAAATCTCTTTTTTCTTTTTGAAAAGGAAAAGCACTTATTTTTATGAATACCACACGAGACCGACATATAAAATACGATCTTCTTAAACTTATCAAGACAATGAACATATACATTACAAGTCTTCGTTTTAATTTATACTTCCTCTACTTCAAAATAATTGACGTTTTAAGGTTGTTTGCCAATATTAATGTCACATAACTGAAGCAATAAAAATACTCATGCAATTATTTATACGATTTTTATTAATTTGAAAGTTAGTCGAATATTTTATTCATTTAATCATTTTCAATAAGCATTAAATAAAAGTAAAATGATTATTTTGAAATTTTTCTAAATTCCTAAAAAGACAATTATTTTGTAATGAAACGAGTAATCTACAACGACTTATCATCTTACAAATTTTAAGCTCGTGAACTGAATTTACTTGGGAAAAAAACATTGAATTGACAAATTATTTTCACTGTACAATTTAACATGAATATTTACAATTTAAATGATTGTCATTCCTTTTTCTCATAGAAAGGGAAATAAGTTGACAAATAAAAAAAATCATTACAACAAATTAAATAAAAGCTCCCATCAATCACTGAAAAAACACAACTACACCAACTAATAATCTTTAATAAATAAAAAAAATCCCAGGTTTGACTAACTGACAAATTACTTTCTTTTCTTCTTCCTCTTTCATATATCCCAACACTGCTTTTCCTTCTTCCCAAACACCATTTTTATAAAAAGAATAAATAATCTGACTTCCAATTTTTCTTTCTTATTTCCCCCTCAGAAAATTTATAAATATAAATCAATAAAAATCTCAGCTGCACATGTTATCTCCTGCAATCCATTCATGTTATATGGTTGAGTGGTCCCCCAATCAGATTCAAACACCTCACGTGAATCCACAGTTCATATATAAAAGAGTTAATATACACAAAACTCCATTAATGCAACTCCTTTTTTTCTTTTAATCTCTTCAAGCATGGCTATTTTATTTTTAGAATGAAAACTAATCAATTATTTCAAGAAAAACCAATTTTTTCCGGGTTTTTTTTGATAAAGGGCTTTTATCAATCTAATTAACATAACTACTTAATTACCATGCTTGAGAAATTAAAAAAAAATAAAAGGAGGTGATTAATTAAACTTGGAGTAGTTGTTGTTCTTTGTCTGGAGGAGAGTCACCATTTTCCATTTTCTTGAGGTTTTGTTGATGATAAACTTGCCTTAATCTCTCTATTTCCCTCTTTAATGCTTCTTGATGAGCTGCATTTGAACAATTAAACATTATATATAATATTATCTATCTACTTTCTTGAAGTACACTTAAATTTATATATAAATGCAACATATGTACCATTAATTAGCACATGTAGACGTAGTTGCAGTTTCGAAATCACCAACCAATAATTTTAATTGTTAACACTCCACAACATAGTAGTACAAAATAAAATTAAAATTAACAATGATTCAAGTAGTAATGTACTGTCAAATCAAAATGAAACTTACAACTATGATTCTAATTTAATTACACACTGTTCTACCTAATTTGGAATTATTTAATGCTCATTTTAAGTACCAGTTTCAAATAATATTAATGTTTGTACTATGTTCCCAAAATGGGATTTTTATTTAAATGTTGCTAGAAACATTACTTGAACCCATCAACTTTAGTTACTAGTCCGTAGTTTTTTCGTTTTAAATTATTTTCCTTTATATTTTCGAAAAGTAAGCTGTTTTATATTTTTGAGAAAAATAAGATGGCAAAACACCCAACTCAATATTAATACCAGAACATCTAAAAATACTAACACATTAATCACAAATTGCTGGCATCTCAATTATGTATGTCAAGTACATAGTAAGTACTTATAATAATTTCCCTTCTAATGTCACAAATCATAATAATTAGGAACTGACAATAATTGTGTTTTAATGAACTGATCTAATAATTTGACATGTCGAATGTATTATAAAATTATAGTTTATTTAATAGATAAGCATATTGATAATATTTTAATGCACTCAATTTGCATTAGATAAATAAGAGAATAATATTCCTATATGTTACATAAAGTAAGCAAATTGTCACATGGTTGGAGGATTGGTTAATAAGTATTATATGAAGTAGATTATAATTAATTAATTAATTAATTATGTATAAAATTATATTCAACCATGTTGAATCGCAATGGTGTTAAAACAAGCTCAGTGAAAATAAATTTATGGTGAAAGGGTGTTGTTACTTTAACTAATGATTGTCAAACCGTCTAAAATACTTATATTCTTGATTTTTTTTTTTCGTTTGTTGCCCCAGTAGTGCCCTAATAAATAAATATAAACAATAAATAAACACTTACCATCTTTGAAAATCTTATCCTGTGCTAAGGCAGCAATTCTTTGCTTAAGAGCACTATTATCAACATTTAAAAGCAAACGTTGGTGATCTAGAAAGGCAACCCTTGGTGATAGAACTGAAACTTCAGCCTTCGTTAAAAGAAAATAAACCGTATTAGCGAATTTATATAACATAACTTAGAAAGTAATTAAGTTGGACGATAACAAATGTTATTAATTAGTACTTACTTGTAATGAAGTGACACTTCGTTCAAGTTCAGATATGTATTGTAGCTTCCTCACTCGTGATCGTTGTGCTGATTGCCGATTTGCTAATATTCTAAGAAAACAAGCAAAAATAATTGTTATTCAACGCATATGTATAATTTGATTTGAAATGAACTAAACATTTATAGTTCAGAGAACCCGTTTAGATAATGTAGCTAATATGGTAAATGTGAGCATGGTTTTTCACCTCTTGACTCTTTTGGGATCGCTAATCCGATCACCGGAAGTTGTGGGGGTAACGCCGGACGGAGTTTGTGTCTCCATTTCGCAATTGCTTTGAACTTCGTCGGACTCGTGATGCTTTGTCTTTTTCCCTTGCTGTTTTTGGTCGGTGATTTCTTTTTCGTCGTTAAAACTATTGTGATCGGACGGTGTTGATGTGTTAGAGGTGGAAGGGGCAGCGACGGCATTTGAGATGTCGTCGGTAAACATGGAGAGGAACTGCTCGTCGTCGAATTTGTCGAATTCATGTGTGGTGCTGGTGGCGCTGCTTTTGTGCCCGGAGCCATGAGGTGGCGCCGCCGCTCCACCACCGCCCCGGCATTCGTCAAGCAATGTCGGAGCTTCCAGGAAAGCAATGGAGTCGCTCATTGACCTCCGGTGAGAGCCTCGTCTCGCCGATGAGAAGTCGAGGAATTCATCCACCCAAGAAGGGTTTTGGCTTGCCGTGGCGACGGTGGTTGCTGCATTGATGCTGCTCATCGACGGCAGCTTTTGGTGGGTAAATTCTGGCCAAGTTGGCTGCATGTTCGGAATTTTTGGAGGTAATTGTGCCATTTAGTAAGATATTTAAACACCCTCTAAATGACACGAACTCTTGAAACCCAAGAATTCCAATGCAAGAAACACCAATTAATGTGTGTGTATATATGGACGGAAAATCAAGAAATTAATAAAGAGAGTCTGAAACACCAATGTATATGGACGCCAATTCAAGAAACTCAACCAAGAAATAACGGAATTCAAGAAACCCAATGGAAGAATAACCGGGAATTCAAGAAGCTGAACCGAGAATTCAAATATATGGCAGGAAACTCAAGAAACACAATGGAAGAAAACTCAAGAACTGAATTTGTAACAAAAGCCAATGGAATAAAAGCAAGAATCGAAGAAACACAATAGAAGACAAACAAGAATTTTCAGGAAATTCAACCAAGAATTGAAAGAAAAGGAGGGAAACTGAAAAACAATTCCAATAAGCTAGAAACTAATAAAACCCGATCCCCCAAAATGCTCAACGCACAACAAATCAAACAATGCAAGCAATTAAGGAGGAGATAATGAGAATGGAGAAACAGCAAGAAAATGAGAAATGAGAAATGGCCGCCGGAAAATCAAGAAACAAGAAAGAGCCAATTAAAGAACACAAGAATCAGAATAAGAAGAAGAAGAAGATAATAAGGAATTAAGATAAGTAAATGAAGAAATGGAGAAGAAAGTAGGGTCACATGAAGACAGCTATAGAACAGCTGTTAGGGAGGGTTGGGGTCTCAACGGTATTACTGGAAAGTCGCCACTAGTTTATTACCTCACCACGTGCCCTTGTCACCGTCCCTTTTGTGCCCCCCTTTTGCTTTTTTTAGATTATTGTTGTATTTATAACTTAACTCCATTTTTAATTATCAATTTTAGATTTCATTCAAATAATGGATAGGGTGAAAAAAAGTGGCAAACTGTAATTTTACGATTACATTCATCCATTCCTGTTAATAATTTTTTTTATCTATAGCCACCTAAAATTATGCATATGTAGTTGTAAACTTGTTATATGGGAAAATGAAAAAACAAATATTGAGGAATTACCAAGAAAATCATAAATATGAAAAAACAGAAACAAAAAAGTTTGGTTGGTAGTTATGTACCGATATGTAAGTGAAAAGATTACTTATAATATTATGTTTTTTTTTTAAAAAAAAAAAATTTGTGTGATCTCACTCAAACATACATGCGACTTCTAATACGTGAATCATATTACAAAAGCAGCAATTATCATTCCCAACTACCCAAGGTAAAATCATTTTGTTAGTCTAGAACGGTAGTGAGGCGTTAAATGTTTTAAAATGTCAAGATAATTGGCATAAAAGATTACTCTTTTATATGAATACTTTTTATATCTAAAGCGCTTACAATTTTAAAACTTAAGCCATTACAAATTTCAACAATTGTTTATAAACTAGAAGGTATCTACAGATTGTTTTGACTAACTTATAAGTAACTAAAGGCATGTTTTTATTTTAATTTTAAAAAACAATTTGTTTCATTGTATAATGTCAATTTCGCGCAACTCAACAATCTTATAAATATTTTTCTGCTAATTTTGAATATATAAAACTTACTATTCTGTATATCATAGGCATTGGTTCACCTCTTGTACTGCAATCTAATTCCACTTAGTTAAATTTAAACTATATAAATTTAAATTCAAGTTTATTATATTGTAGATGTTGGTTATCCCACAATATTAGAATTATATAAGTATCACAATATTAGAATTACATAAGTATAATAAGTGAAATATAAGTGGTGCAAATTGAGTCTTAACACAAATCAATTGATTATTTGTCAGATGGACTCAACTCATTTATATGCTCACTCAAGTTACCAAGCCAACATTCTTCAGATTCACAAATTCTTTACATGGTATCAGAGTGAGAAGAATGAATTATAGCCAGAAATCGAGTTTCAAGTCTTAGTAGAGTTTGGGCTATCAGAAAAGAGTAGACTCGTTGATATCCTTGGGCCTCAGAGTAGATAGATAAATGATTGTTGGCAAGTGACAACTGGTCTAATCCCAGTTACTCTCGAGGGAAGTGTTAAAAATGTTGTTACCACACATTGAAATTATACAAATATAATGAATAAAATATAAGTGGTGTAGTTTTAACACAAATCAAACAATTTTTTATTAGGTGAGCTCAATCCCATTTTAGATGCTCACTCAAATTAGTACAACACTTTTCATACCACCAATTCTCATGATTGAATGGTTAAGATATCATAACCATCATGAAGATTAATCTATGTTTTATGAAAGCTTTTTCTTAAGTCCTACTCTCTCCATCTACTAAATGTTGACGTTCAAGAGGAATTTTGATTTTTTTTTATTGTAATTTTGTATTTTCAATGTGTTTAAACTCTAAGTTTTCAATTCCTACCCTTATTAATTTGTTCAATTTTCAAGATATTCCAATCTCCAACAAAAAGATGAGAAGACTCTAGGAATCAAATATTTAAACACTGACATATTGTTTTTGTTGAACATATGAAATCTTGGAAATAGAGTAAGACATTTATGAAATGGTAAATTAATCAATCACTCCATTTGATTAATTATTATTTTGAAAATCGTGAATTAGTTAAAACGACAATATTTAGTAGAGGGGGAGTATAATTATATCATCCCTCTATTAGATTCTGTAATGCATCAACATTTAATGATCATTTAGTTTGAGGAGATAGGTGTAGATATTTTTTGTTTTAATGCCATTTAATTATCTATATAATAATTTTAGTTTTTCAAAGAAAAAAACTTAACTATCTTTTGTTCCTCACATAATTACTAATATGGATTTTTTCTGGTACCAGAAGATTGTCATTCTAAGATTTTTATTGAAACCAATAAAATATTTATTGCACTAATAAAATAACTAACTAATCTCTTTTACTTTTTTCATAAAATTCTCTTTCTTTCTAATTACCAACTCATAACTTCATTTATGTCTAATTTTTTTCCTAATTAGTATAAGGGTAAATTAAAAAAAATTTAAAATTTTACATTAAAATCTTAAAAATGATAAACAAAGAGGAAAATAGAATATTAAGTAACATGAAGTGTCCCCCCACTAAAGTTATCATTTTGTTTTTATTTGGTAGCTAGTAGGATTTGTTATGTTATAGCTAATTCTGTTATCATAAACTGATTTTTAATTTAATATTCTATTTGATTTGATTTTTTTAAATCTTGATTTACGGTCACATAAATTGGTAATTAAAGTACAGTTTGACTTGAGGTTTCACCTCCTCCAAAATTATATTATATGGTAATTTTTTTTTTCAGATGATAAACTAACATTAACTTGAGATCATTATAAAGTTGAGGTGCTCGTTTTATACATGTATCAATATACATTTCCATTATATAGCAAATTAGAACTATACTCCTTATAAAAATCTAGTTTGGTACAGATTACAGTCATCATTACCTTAAAAATGTTTATGATGAAAAAATATGATATATCTGACGACAATTACATATTTTTCTTTGCAATTAAGAAATACGAAGAGGTAGAGTAAGCCTGTGCTTCCCTTACACTGGAAAACGTTATAAAATAAAAATTTTGGACATGTAAATTTAGATCAAATATTTGAGTGCCACTGTGCATACCAAAATTTGGATTTGATTATGTAATTTTTTTAACAATGTTTGTTATCATGATCTATGGCATTTTTCACTTATGTGGTAAGTCTCTACTAGGGATGGCAACGGATCCCGGACCCAGTCCGGATCCGTTTTTTAGGGTCCGGATCTCGATTTTTTGGACCCGTCGGATCCAGGTCCGGGTCCGGGAAACGGGTCCGGGTCCGGGCAATGAAACCCGGATCCAGACCCGGATCCGTATTTAAATATTAATTGTATTTTTTATTTATTATTTACCCCGAAAATATTGGATAATTAATATTATTTGATATCCACATAAATCCAATTGTATGAACATAATTAAATGAGCATGTAAAATATTTAAAATAAGGTGAAATGTACAAAAATGGAAGCTGAAACTAAGAATTTAATGTTAATTACGTGGACCCGTTTTGGACCCGGATCCGTGGGATCCGGATCCGGAAATTATGGACCCGCCGGATCTGGGCCGGATCCGGGTCCAGTACATGAAAACGGATCCGGGCCGGGTCCAAGCCGGACCCGGCCCGGATCCGGCCCGTTGCCATCCTTAGTCTCTACTACCGAACTTCAGAGTCTTCCTTTAATATTAAATAAATTAATTTATGTCCATATATAAAAGATAATGTATCATCTTTTAAAATCTGGATCTGGAGGATCATATATGATCATGATCTTTTATACATACATAAATTCACGATCTTTAATTTTTTAACATAAGTAAGAATAAATTAACATATCTAACCACCAAGTGTACCAATTAAATGTATCTCCTCCTTACATTTTTTTTTCAATTTTTTTTTATAAATTGCATGTTATGTGATACTATAAATTACATGAAAGTATAACAAAAAGAATCAAAAAGATTATAATAAAATTAAATTATAAGAAGAGTGTAAGAAGAAGGGTAATTAGAGGAGGGTATGAGCTGTGTAAGAAAAGGGGAAAATGAGATATGTCAGAGCATGTGATTTTAATTGCAAACTTTCCTTTAGCTTTGTCCCCAAATCATAGTCACATGTAGTCTTTATTATTCTGTCTTTTTTTTTAATTTATTTTTTGAAATATAATTTGTTTCCTAACACACCTTCTTGGCACCTTCCAATCACTATCTTTTGGGAATTTTTGTTGTTTTAATTAATTCAACTCCATGCCACCCACTAATCCACATTAGGGTTTCTTCTCTTCATGTTAGAGCTGATTATATGATTAATAAAAGGAACAACTTACCAGCTAAAGTTGACGTAATGACTTTACAATTATGTGTCGTGTAGTCGAAAGTGATTATACAATTCGGGCAAATTTAAGAATCATATAGATTATATTTTACAAATTTAAGATGACAGTAGAAATACTAAAATGGTAAGGGTGATAATCAGTAATTATATTTTCCCTAATAATTAAAATATTTAGATCTTGTATTCATGTTCTCTAGGAATTAAGATCAAATCAGTTTGGTTTAATATTGAATAATTATAAATTTATACTGAAATTAATTCAATTTAGTTGAGTTAACAAAAATTCAGAGAAAAATGCGTATATGATGCAATTTTATAAGAATATGTAAAAATTTATGTTGTTTTATCATACCAACACATTTTTCATTATATTTTCTGTGTAAATCTATCTTCATTTGCATAATTTCGATTAGACTTGGTCATGCATCTTTTTATAAATATATGTAATTAGAGTTGAACTTAAAAATCTTTTCAAATACAATGTAAACTGAACTACAACTTTATTAATAATTTGTATTATTTAATATCAAACAACAATTGTGCAGGCAAAAGAAGCAAAATAAATGGGAAATTATTCTAATAGTTATTGTTCACTGAAGTTGCTGATAATTTTTTTTAATGAAATATCTAAAGTTCTTTTATTGACTAAAGATGCTTCTCTTGTAAATGACCACCTTAATGAGGTGAAGGGTATTAAGGAGCTTCTCTACTTGGAATGTATGGTTTCGGTTTCTAAACACCATTTTGATCTAAGAAAATCACACTATCGTTGTGCTGTCAAGTATTCGAAGATCCCACTCCACCTTTTCTTCGGTAAAACTTCAAGGCTTAATATGAGTTTCATGTAAGCATTCACATTTAACCCAAAAGGTACTCATTGAGGATATTATTATAGCCTAGCAATGTGAGATTCCAACACAACCTCCTCAGACCCAAATCTCATGGTGCATGGATTATCATTGAGATTGGTCACAACATTGCTCACTTGGCACCGATCCCATGTAAGCACCCACATGTTACCTCAAAAGGTATCAATTGAGTTTATAATTACTTAATCAATACAAGGAGTATTTCATGCTCATAATCAAGCTATGTGCATTGGAATTCCAACATTTCGCTCATTGACTTGTTTTAGCTTGTCTTGTTTCTCTACATTTTATAAAAAAAAAAGTAATTCTTTAGTAATTGTAATTCGTAAGTGGTTGGATTAATACAATAAATTTTATTAACATCACATAATTAATTGGTGTATTTTATCCTAAACTTAGGACACAAAATAAGCTTCATTGACAAGCTAGCGAGTTTCATGTGATGATGTGATTAGTGGATTTTTCTAATTATATAACATAATGTTACATATAACGTGTTAGCCCTAAATAGAATAATTCTATTGATTGATTCCAATTGATTTAAGCATCTTAATCCCATGTGATTAGACACTACATGAGTTATATAGATATATAGGTCGGTTTCTATCTCCTTAATCTAACCTAACATAAATACATGTATGCTACTACTTACTCCTTATTAACATGTTCTTGTAACTATCTAATTGATCGATTAATTAGACATTTTTTTAGGAAGACATATTATTTTTTGTTTCACGGAAGAAAACCGTTGTGCTAATTATATGGCAAGCTTTGTGTCCTTGCTTCCTTTGGGTTATCAACCGAATTAGGGCCAGTTTGGGATTGCTTTCCCAGGCTGCTTTTCTAAAAGTTCTATTTTCAAACTTTTACCATAAGCAGCAGAGTTGATTTTGAAAAAAACAAGTCAGACAGTTTCTAATTATATAGTATGAAAGTCCAAAATGTGTTGTTCAAAGCTAAAATATGTAATTTTATTAAAAGTTTGTGAGAACAACTTATTGGGACAGCAACTTGAAAAGTAATACCAAACATGCCCTTAATATTATTTGGATGCTTCAATCATCTTGCTACTATTTCTCTGCCTCAAGTTTGTTTTGGTTGTATATAGTCGTACGATCGTTTCGACACTCTATATGTGACTTCTTTCTCGATTAAAGATATGATAGGATTTCAACTTGGAATTAATCCGTATTCAACGCTTTTTACTCAAACTCACCTTAATGAGTATAAGAAAAACTGCAAATAATGAAAGAAAGAATAAGTTGTATTTTAATATTTTAATTATGTGTTCTCCCAGATTTAGTGAAATGAAATATTAATGAATCGGTGAATGTTGAACTGGCCATGTTGTTGTATGTCTTATAGCTTTATTTAGTGGCGAAATTAGACACCCAACTAGGTATGTTATAATTCTATCACGGCTTTTCTACTTTCTTGTCAACAAGTTAACTTAGTTGATAAAATTGTTGTGCATCAGAGTATTTCTTTTAATGAATTCATTATTGATTTAGAACTTTATACCTAGGTATTTTACACTTTAAAATATTTTCGGCGAAAGAAATTCCGGATATTCCAAATTTAGAAAATAACTCTGAAAAAATTCATAAATTCCTCTCACTCAATTGAGAGGTTAAATTGATTAATTAAATTTGTACAGCTAATTTAATTATGGGAAACGTATTATTAATTAATTTCTAATTATTAGGAGTGCATGGCCACTGTTATAGAAATATTGAAGATAGTGCATGTCCACTGTTATGCAATTCCCAACATTAATCATTCCCTCAATGTTGGAAACACATCACGTGCTAAATGTTTTCTTGAAAAATAATAACAACTACGTTACATGAATAATTGGTGTGCACATTATTATCACCCGGTGCCAAGAGTCTGAAACACACTTAATGGAGCGAAATACAGTTAGAGAGGACGGGTAAATGATATTCTATTTTTGTAATTCTTATCTTATTTTTTCATTGTTTACATTTTCTTTTTCTTATATTTTATTCCCTCTTTCATCAAAATGGATCACATGTCAAATAATGAATAGGGGATATCGAATGAGATACCATTCGGGACAATAAATTTTTTACCATGTATTCATGAAATTTTTAATCAAAGAATTTGGTGTAAGTCCCACCTTCTCCGGTCTTACAACTAATACAAAGTATGGTTTCAAGACCAAATATTGGCGTAAGCTTGCCTAGATAATGTTCAAGTATCTGACTTGTTTGATGTATTGTTGTTTACAAAAAAAAAAGTCCAAGTTTAATTATAAAATTTATCTAACGAGTTAATATATGACTTAATTTAAAAATGTCAAACCAATTTGATGTACGAATATGAGACAAGCCGGTTCTCAAGTAAAGGTTAACGAACCAATTTGATCCTCTATTGAATCATACACTCTGAATTAACATGTATCGCAAAATAATTAATTACCTTAGTTTAATGAGGTGATTAGATGTTAAATTGAACCGATTTGTGGTCTGACCAAATTTTCCTCAACCTAAAACCGGAACAATTTTGAATAAAACGAAGAAAAAGTCCTGTTGTTATATCGAACCTAGAATCGACGATAACAACTAAACCGGTAGCATGGTTAACAAAAATTGATTACAAAATACAAAGAACTTGCCCCAACAGAATTAACAACAGAACAAGTACATAAAACATGAACAAAAGAAAAACACATCCACAAGTAACCTACATTGAACAAATGTATGATCCTGCAAAATCAACAAGTGAAATTACGTAGAAAACGCGAATTCGATACCAAAGCTGCACATAAATCTCCATTTATAAAGCTCGAATTCTCCCTTACAATGGAGGCAATCAAAATGGCAGCAAATGTTGGCTTAATTCTTGTAACTCTTGCCATTCTATGGATACCTTCTATGGCATTGCCGAAAGAAATTCACGGCCTGCCAATATATAAACCAGAAGACATGAAAAAGAGGTATGACAATTGGCTGGCAAAGCACGGTAAAGTATACGGCACCAAAGACGAGTACTTCTTGCGGTTCGGGATTTACCAAACCAATATTCAGCTGATTGATTTCATCAATTTCCAGAACTTGTCGTTCAAGCTCACTGATAACAAGTTCGCTGACATCACTAATAGCGAGTATAGATCACGATACCTCGGTTTTCAAGCTATACAACACCACGGAAGAAGCCATAAGTCCGGAAATTACACGGACTTACCAGCTGAAGTGGATTGGCGAAAGAAAAAGGCCGTTACCCCTGTTAAAGACCAAGGCCAATGCGGTAAATGTTTTCTCAATTTTTTCTTAGCTGAATGCATCATTAGGTACTCGAAATTATCTTAAAAAACTTACCGGCACCGTGAACTTTCAAATTCACCCGGCAGATCCTCCAATTTTTAAATAGTACATCACTTTGCCGTTGAACAACACGTGTCGACATATGGTTGGTTTGACGATTCAAAGACATCATTTTTCTGATTTTCTCTCTCCAATTAAAAGCTGAACGTGTCATCCAAGGAGTAAAAGTGGAGCATTTTTTGAAAGTTGAGGAAGCTACGCGATTACTTTGAAAGTTCATGGGTCAATATGTTTTTCGAGACAAGTTTGTTAGCTAATAATGCATTAGTCCATTTTTTACTGTGTTATACAGAGCATAGTAATTAAAGGCGCAACCCTGCGCCGTTAGGCCCTATTCTCTTCAACTTTTGAAAGCTCAACTGATCTTAACTTAACTGAATTGAACTTATTTTAGTGTAAATTTATAACTACGCATAACTGAACTTAATTGAATTGTAATCCAAGAGAACAAGGCCTTAGTGCAATAAGGCTTAATCTTGCACCTAGGCTGAAGGCGCGACCTTGCGCCCTGAGTGCGCCTCGCCGCCTTGACTAATATGCTGGAGAGCACTCGATTCTGATAAAAGTTTGTATTTTATATACAGGAAGTTGTTGGGCATTTTCAGCAGTTGCAGCTATAGAAGGTATCAACCAGATCAAGACAGGAAAGTTGGTATCTTTGTCAGAACAAGAGCTAGTAGACTGCGACGTTGCGGACGTTGATAGTGGTTGCAATGGTGGGCTTATGGACAAAGCATTTGGATACATCGAAAAAATCGGGGGGCTCACTACAGAAGACGACTATCCATACAAAGGAATAGATGACAAATGCAAGAACGAGAAGCTGAAAAATCACGCAGTAACTATCAGCGGCCATTTAGACGTACCTCAGAACAACGAGAAAGAGCTACAAGCAGCAGTTGCGAAGCAGCCTGTTTCGGTTGCAATCGATGCTGGCGGTTTTAACTTTCAGTTCTATTCTAGAGGAGTCTTTGCTGGCTTCTGTGGGAAGCAACTCAACCATGGAGTCGCAGCAGTTGGCTATGGGGAAGATAATGACGGGAAATACTGGATCGTGAAGAACTCATGGGGCCCTAACTGGGGCGAGGCTGGCTATATAAGGATGAAGCGAGATTTTCAAGAGAAGGAGGGCGTTTGTGGCATTGCTATGCAGGCCAGCTACCCTCTTAAGTAATGAGCGGTGCTTTTCGATCCAGGTTTTAGGATACTTAATCGTGTATTTATTTGAATTAAACATGTTTTAGCGTCGAATTTATGAATAACTAAGAACTGCAAGAGATATTTAGGAGAAATGCATAGCAGAAATTTCTTGTATCATAGTTCTTTATACACATTGTTCACTTTTCTAATATGAAAAGCATCTACATTTATCAAAGATCGTTACTTTAAAGGTATTATTACTCGACAAACGATTTGCAGTATCAAATCAGCTTGTATTCGCAATTAGATGACATAAAAACAGCAATAAGAAGAATCAATTGTATAAATTGGGGCAAAAAGTTACCATTAGCAACTATGAACTCAATGTTGCAAATCTATGCCTCACATTGCAAGCAAGCTGTCATTCACCAGCACCAGCAAGCCCTTCAACCACTTTCTGCCGGATTTTAATATACGGTATAAACCCTTGTCTGTCATCCTCACTGCCACTTTTCCGGCCAAGATATATTCTTTACACTCTAAGCATCCTTCAAGAACCAATTCATAGCTTTCAAATCCAACAGGGCAACCCTCTTTCTCCAAGAACTCAATCAAATCAACTGCTATCCAAATCTCTCTATTCACTCGCAATGCAGCAGCAAGTTTCACCACAGTCCCTTGACTTGGGTTTAATCTTATTCTCACCACCATTTCCTTCATCATCTCTATAGCATCAGCAGTTTTTCTGATTCTACACAACGAGTTTATTACTGTGCTGTAGCCAGATAAATCAGGGACACATCCTGCTTTACTTATCCCCTTCAGTACTTTGACAGCTTCAGGCAACTGATCAACATCACAAAGAGAGGATAATAGATAATTACAAGTATTAGAATCAGGATGGTACCCAATCGACTCCATTTCAAGCAAAATTGAAGGCACTGTCTGGCATTTTTGCCTTCTGTCAAGCCAAGCAGAAGAGAGAAGAAAATGAGTTTGCAGTACAGGGGAAAATCCAGACTGGAATGTAATCTGTAGAATGGTGAAGCTTAGAGGGAGACGGTTGGGGCTTTGAAGGGCGTAAGTGAGGAGATGTGAATACATTGGCTGGAGATTAGAGCGGGGTTTGAAAGCAATCAATGATTGCAGCATTTCAATGATGATTTCTGTTCTTTGAGTCAAATTATGGCCGGAGAGGAAGGAAAAAGGATTCGAATTAGGGAAAGATTGTTCCTTTGAAGAAGTTACAAGGTTGGGGATTTGTTGGTAGGATTTGGTTTCAACTGCTGTTT
>CATIWQ010608513.1:0-19800 GCA_949673415.1 Euphorbia schlechtendalii | reverse complement strand
AGATTCGGCTATATATCAATGGTGCCAAAAACTTGTTCACGTAAAATATAGGTGTTGTCAATACCCCTTATCAAAATAGAAAAATGATGATAACTGCAAGTATATAGTTGCGATGTAGTTTTAAAAGATATCGATCCCACAGGGAAAGACTAGCTCTAAAGATCAACAAGGAAGATAAAATAAAGAAAATAAAATAAGTTTGGTATTTTGGGTAGGAGGGTTAGAATGGAGAATGAGTAAACATAGGTATGAAAGATTAGGGATTCTAAATATATAGATTTTCCCTATGAAATAAGGATAGCAGAGAAAGCATGCAAGTTCAACAAAGATGTTACGATTCACTAAACTAATCTAACAGACTCGGTTCTAAATACTCAGATGTTCAATTATTCGCCGCAGAGTAACACATGAAATGAATTTTCTAAACCTAGCACAAACGAATCAAGACGATTATATAAACCTGGACAACTTCAATACTATGCTTAGTACGGGTCGCTCTCACATAGCCATATTTAGCAAGTTACCATTCCAAAAATGTTGGCTCATTAAACAGCGTTATATAATAGATCCAGTGATTATACATGATATTGTTAACCCCGAAACTACTCTTAAAATTAACTCCAACGCATATAACTTGATTAACATAAAAGACTTAACACGAAATACGCATTATGACACATACACATATCATAAACTTTGAAATAGAAAGTATAAGTAGAAAGCAAAGTAAAGTTGTAAGGTATGCAAGTGAAAGCTAAAGTTGATCAAATCGTATCCACTCTTTAATGGGAGTAGTCAATTCCCGCAATTCCTGCATCTACTTTGAATTCGATATCGACTCGTATAGAAACTATATCATTTTATGAATAAAAATATCATGATAATAAGTGTAATTATACACTTATCAACCAACCGTGGAGAATACCCTGCCATGTACAATCACAGATATACTGAGCCTGAGAGTTGCCAATGGAGAAGTGTTCCTGACGTAGATGAACCTGGAGATTACACCTGAATGGATCGACCTAATCCTAGCATACCTCAAAGAACCCACCTTGCCTCAAGAGGAGTCCGAGGCTAAACAGATTGTAAGAAAGTCTTTTCATTATGCGATCATAGGCGGACAACTATACAAAAAGTCATTAACAAATCCTTGGAAGAAGTGCCTCGGTCAGAGAGATGCAGATTATGTTTCGAGGGAAATACACAAGGGAATATGCGGGGGACATGAAAAGAAGGACACCCTTATAAGAAAAGCGAGGATGCAAGGTTTTTGTTGGTCGACTATGGAGTTAGACGCATTGGAGCTGGTACAAAAATGCCAAGTATACTAAGTATATGCATGAAACATCAAAGCACCGCCCAGTGATATGATAGTCATAAGATTGACATGACCATTCTCTACTTGGGAAATTAATATTGTAGGATCGCTTCCCATCATTTAGTATCAAAAGAAGTGGATAATTGTAGTAGGGGACCACTTCTCTAAGTGGGTGGAAGCAGAGGCTATAGCTACCATCTCTCTAGGCCAAGCAATCCAATTTGTAACAAGAGCATTATAACAAGATTCGACATTTCGCAGACAATCGTAATTGATAATGGAACCTAGTTCAATTACGAAGCATTCAAGGAATACTGCAAAGGTGTGCACATCAAACTTCGATCCTTTTGTATCTTATCCTCAATGTAATGGGATGACTGAGGTTGCCAACTGAACCATTATGGATGGAATCAAGACCAGACTAAACACCTCCACCTCATGGATAAATGAATTACCCAATGTACTATGGTCTTACCGAACAACCCCACGAATGACAATTAGGGAAATGCCTTTTGTTTTATCAAATTAATGTTTTTTATGCTTCCTTTAAGTGCTATTATAGTAGAGTTATTTAATTCACAAATTTCTTCATTTGAGTTCATCTTTCATTTCATATTTATCTTTCCTCGATGTGATCAAGTTATTCATTAATCGAACGAGTTTTAAATAACCCCGGTAAATAAATAAAATTTGTTAATTGAGCGAGTTATAAAAAAACCCAGTGAATAAACAAAAGTTGCTACGTTATTCATTAATCGAGCAAGTTGTAATTAACCCCAATGAATAAATAAAATTCAGCTAAGTTATTCATTAATCGAGCGAGTTATAACAAACCCCGGTGAGTAATTGTTATTACGCTAAGTTATTCCTTATTCGGGTGACCTATAATTAACCCCGAAGAATGAAGGAAAAGCTATTGAAATAACCCTAGAAACTATACATTAAATATTGAACAAATAATTAAACATTAAGTATGGTGTGAATTCATGAGTAGCAAAAGTACAAGAATTCACTTAAATGATTACAAAATTAAACTAATAAGAAATAGAAGAAGCATCATCATCATCATCATTATCATCTGGCATCTCAAATAAATTAGAAGTAGCCCAAGAATGATAAGAGCTGGTAGGTTCTTCAGCTTCTTCTTCATCTACACCTTCACCTTCAACCACTTCCTCATCTTCACCATCCTCACACTCAAGATCATCCGGCCACCCGAAAGGTCTCTGATCATCTGACTGAAAACCTCGAGGATCGTTAGGACCTAGCTTAGGAAGCAAGGCTAACTAATCGAAATTCAAAGAAGGAAAGAGAGCCCGAGCCTTCTGGAGAAAATTGATAGGGAAATTGATCTTATATCTATTCCATCAGTCGGTGAGGCTAATGTCCTTCTTTTGAAAATGGTGCTTCAAGGCTCAGAACCGTTCTTGTAGATATGATTTGATCCTTTCCAACTTGTTATACTCTGAGATCATTATCTCAGCCTTCTTCACACTATCTTCCAGCTCCTCGGCTAAATGATCAGCCCGATCCAAGGCTTCATTCTTTTCACCCTCAACACGATTGAGAGTAACCTCCTTCTCCTTAATCTCATCCCTTAAACCCTCAAGTTCATCCTTATAGTCCTCAGTCATCTTTGACATATCAGCTTCTAGCTTCTTGTTAGCCTCAACAAGGAACTCTTTCTCCTCAGCCATTACTCTAAGGCTCTTAAGTTCCTCCTCAGCTTTACCCTTTGCAAGAGATATCGCCTTTTTACCCTATGTTAATTCCATTTTCTCCAGGAAGAGTTCCTTAATTTTAGAGCCCCGAGCTTTAAGCTTCTCATCCAAATAAATAGACTGAGAAAAGGCCTACATTGAAAGACCGAGCAAGACTAAATGTAAGATTCTAAGAAATTAAAAGAGGAGGATGAAAAGAACAACATACTTGGAGTAGATGGGCTGATGTCATAAAGAGATCCTTTCTGCGGATTTCTTTTGTAGAGAGGCCAACTTAGAGGGAAATTGAATAAGGTTGGAAAAATGATCAACCACAGAGTTATCATCTAGCTTTGTCTCAAGATCAAGCCCAGTGTTAGCAGTCTGCATAGTTTTACAAGATAAGGAAAAACAACAAAAAAAGAGAGGAGGAGGGGGTTCAAGTGCTAAAATGAAATATACCTTTATTGAGGAAGAGTTGGGCTTCTACCTCTTTGAGGGAGGCGGGGTAGTAGAATCTTCCCTCTATCTTTTGGAGCATTTGAGAGAACCAGCTCCACCAGCATTAGGGACCTCGCTTGTCATCGGCTGAAATAGTGACTACCCCCCTTAGGAATTTGAGGGAATTGCAAAGGGGGCGGTGGCAGAACATCCTCGGCAACGACTTTATCCCTGAGGATAACTTCTTTAGTCACGTTCTTCTGGCCATCAAGGAAATCCCCCGATGTGGTAAGGGCATCTTTTGAAGGGATGACCATTGTAATCCCTCCACTCTCCTCTCAGGAACATAATCATCTACCTCGCGTACAAGGCTGCCAAGTGAGGGGGATCGTTGATGTGGAACCTCGACCATTTACCCAGCAAGCACTGTCACTCTCTTCTTCTTCTTGCCCATCTTCTTGGAAATAGCTGACAAGAGGTCATGGAAGGGAACAAGATTAGACATACCTACAAGAAGGAAAGAGAAGAAGTAAAAAAGGAATATATATTTAAATAAAGAAAAATAATGGGCAATCTCGGTATTGGGAACTTCAAAAAATTTGATAACGGTAATGACGATAACGAAGGATCTCCACTACCTTAGTCTAATTGAGCACCGAGATTTGCATGGATTGGAGGAAGTATATCGCTCTGGCCTGAATCTCAACCAAACATACATCTCTTTCCATGAGACAGGATTCCTGTATACTTTGTTACATACGGTCGGCCACGAGAATGTTTCATTCCAAAAAATAGCTTATCGGTCTTTCAGTTTAGAGTTGTTCTTGTGCACCCAAAGCCATTTATCCTTGGCTAATTTCACCAAGCCTTTCTTCTTAAACAGCTGAGGCAACTTCGTTCGGCAGGACTTAGAGGTGAAATACAAAAGATTTCCACTTCTGGTCTGAATAGGATGAAAGAAACGCCTAAATCTAGGCCCATCCAACAAAAATCCAAGGTCGATGCAAAACTTATTAAGGAGGAGCAATTCAAGCATCAAATTTAGGGAAACTTGACCAGGAGAAATATTTAACTCCCTAAAGGTGAAAGCCACAACCTAGCAAGGAGAAAGCCTAAATCCCCATTCGATAGCAAGGAATGAAGATTGAAAGTAGCATCGAGGGGATTATTGTTCGTATCCGAAAGACCAGGGACAGAGCCAAGGACGCTAGGATGGTCGGTTATCATTTTCATATATCTTACGACCTCGTCCGTTATAAATGGTAGAATGTACAAGGATATCAGCATCATCCGGAATGTCCAACTTCTTAGGCATGTTGATTATCGCTTCGGGTTTATAAACCTCCATATACGTCAGAACGGGGGGAAGGTCGGTGCATGTGTAAGGACTTTTTAGGTCGTGGGGGAGAGAAAAAGAAGAGTTAGCAGTAGATGCTAGAGCTGGGTTAGATGGTTTACCTTGGTTTGGTGGATTGGGGTTATGTTTTCTTTTTATATTGCGGGGGTTGATGGTGGAGAGTGGCGATCGGAATGGTGGCAATAGGTTGGATAATCTCAATTGATGGAGAAATCATAGGAGAAAACAACTCACTAGAAAATGAGCTTGAAACATAAATAATAGACATTTTAGAGAGGAAATGAAAGAAAACAACTCACTAGAAAATGGAAACAGAGCTTTAGAAGTTCACGGGAAATCGCTTGTGCTGAAAGAGATTGAGGTTTTTTGTAATTGAATTTATAGAAAGGTAGGGAAGCGGGAAAGTTTTGAATTTTGAAATAAATGAAATGATTGCATTACACGAGGAGAGAAAACGTCAGTGGTAATTATGACAAGAAAACTAAACGCTATAATGCCTTTTCAACAAGGAATAAAAAAGGCATGTGTGCAAATCACGCCCAATTATAGATTTGACCTAAAATCATAGAAAGACTAGCCTTTAGGGTCAGCACGTTAAGAATCGACCGTAGTATAGTAATATCGATCACGAAAACGGAGATAAAATTAAATTTAGCTCCACAAAGATCAAATGACGTTTTAAATCTCACCCATTAAAACCGTCCATTTGAAAGTGCACCTTAAAAGGCAGCAATATCAAGCTAGTTATGAGGGGGCGATATATGATAGTAAAGCATATTAAGGCTGAGTGAAAGCCCATGTAGTTGGCACGTTTCAGGCTCATTTGAACCTGTTAAATAGAGCCATTATAGCGATTACCACTGACTAAGTCAAATAGCCATGAATGCGAGAATATCCCCCACTAACTGCCAAGGGATATTCATGGCCATAATGATCAGTTATTGAGATTAAAGTACATAAGGGAAAGATCATCAACAGACTCAAGTATGACACAAATACTATATAATTTGTTGTATTTCTCTAGATACAATCCCCAACTAAGATTTATCCTAACTTTAGCATCAGAGTGGCTACATCGGTAAACTCGACCTATCCATCTGACGCTTTTACTATTTTACAAGCTTGTCTCGGTCTCAACATTAGTGTTTGAGTATGGTCTTATAGGTGCTTTAACATCATTATACTTGTGTTCAAGAGATAAATATTGGATGATTGATCTCTGCATTTCCTTTTGCTTTTGGAGGTGCCCTCTATGTGTGAGTGATGGATGCTTCATGCATAGTGCTGCCCCTTTTTTATCTATCCATTTTATATAGGTTTAAATTTTTTTATTATATCAAATATAAATATTTTTTTCTGGTATGCTGTATGATTTATCATTCTTATCAGCTTGTATTATTCTATTTCTAATACCTACTCTCTCTTTTGGGTAAAATTTTATAGATTTCAGAGGCCACCGGGACCAATTCCATCTTTAATGCTTGGACTTGAAGCTGTTAGAGGAAGTTTGATTAGTTTTGGTTTCGAGGATTATTTGAATGGTCCGTAATTCTGCTCAAATACCAAATGAAAGCCTTTTTCAAGTTGATGTTTACTTATTGTGTTTTTTTTATCAAATGGTTGAAGTTTTCAGAAATGGTTCTAGATTATATATTGGTAAGTATTCTTTGCAATTTTGGGTCCTATTAGGAAGCCAGTCGAACTAGGCTAAGTGCATCTTGCTTTGATACTTCTATGGCCAGTATTATTTGTTTGGTGGCTTATAAGCTGTAAGAGTGTAGTTTTTCCCTTTACTTTTGGTGTTTTTTGGTAAGAGGATGTACTTTGACTGAATTAGATTTCGAAGTTAGCAGAACTTAGCTTGAAAATCTTTCAGATGCTTCCTATTGTATGAGATGATAGAATACTTTAATTGTCATATGAATTTATTTTGGTAATTACGTACTTGGTACATGATTTTACTAGTGTAATGGCATGAACGCTTTTAGTGTTATCATTAAAATACACTGTTGATAGCAGAATAGAGATTATTAGTCCCATAGGCCCATGCAGCCATTTGAAGCCTATAGATATGCAAACACATAACACCCGTAGAATCATGTGGCAGTCTTTGAAGAGGACAAAATAATCGTTAGAGGCCGTTAAAGAGGATATCATTAATAGACCACACGTAATCGTTGCCTTAATTACAACGGTCACCTTGGCCCATATATAAGGTAGGTTTGTTATGGAGATTGGTAAGCGTTCCATCACCCCAATACATACATTTCTATTCACCTGTGTTTCGAGATCTAACTAGGTATCAGAGTGACTACGCCGGACAGCCCCGGCCTAGTCCTCTAACATTGTTGTTATCTTGCAGGTATACCCATTTGATTCCCGACATCAAGTAATGTAGTGAGCATGGACTGACCATTTACCTAGCTAACCTCCATAAAAAACCCTCTCATTCACGTTACATTCTACATCAGCTATGCCGGAACCGAATCCATATAGAGATCCGATGAAGCAAGTCATTGATCTAGAAACAAACCTTGGCATTACACCGGCGCATACAAATAAAAACTCTATACCCCCACTAAGGTATACGCTAAAAAACACTAACTTGGAAGACGAGGAAAATTCCAACAGAAGGCCGGACCAGAGCCAACTCCATGATTCCCTGAGAAATGAATTGCCATTCAGTACAATATCTGCGAACCTTGATAGGATGTTTGAGCTCTACCAGCAGGAAGGCATACCAGAAGAAACAAGGGCCTTGGCAAATCTCACTAAAAAACATGTATACAATGGGTGAGGTACAAGGATCGTTAAATCAGATGAACACAAGAATAGAACAACTATTGGAAAACCAAGAAAGGATCCTTGATCTAGAGAGGAAATTGCTCCAGAGTAGATCGAGCTACTCGAGAATGCAAGGAACCACCCACTCTTAGAGATTTGTCTACTGAAAGACTTTACCACCACCTATTCGCCACTTTTCTACTGATAAGTTTAATAGTTTGTTTGCAAGATTCAGCTATATATCAACGATGCCAAAAACTTGTTCACGTAAAATATAGGTGTTGTCAATACCCCTTATCAAAATAGAAAAATGATGATAACTGCAAGTATACAATTGCGATGTAGTTTTAAAAGATATGGATCCCATAGGGAAGGACTAGTTCCAAAGATCAACAAGAAAGATAAAATAAAGAAAATAAAATAAATTTGATATTTTGGGTAGGAGGATCAGAATGAAGAATGAGTAAATATAAGTTTGAAAGGTTAGAGAATCTAAATATATAGATTTTTCCTACGAAATAAGGATAGCAGAAAAAGCATACAAGTTCAACAAATATGTTACGATTCACTAAACTAATCTAACAAACTCGGTTCTAAATACTCAGATGTTCAATTATTCACCGCAAAGCAACACATGAAATGACTTTTCTAAACCTAGCGCAAACGAATTAAGACGATTATATAAACCTGGACAATGTCAATCCTATGCTTAGTATGGGTCGCTCTCACATAGCCACATTTAGCAAGTTACCATTCCAAAAATGTTGGCTCACTAAACAGCATTATATCACAGATTCAGTGATTATACACGATATTGTTAACCCCGAAACTACTCTTAAAATTAACTCCAACGCATATAACTTGATTAACATAAAAGGCTTAACATGAAATACGCATTATGACACATAGACATATCATAAACTTTGAAATAGAAAGTATAAGTAGAATGCAAAGCAAAGTTGTAAGGTATGCAAGTGAAAGCTAAAGTTGATCAAACCGTATCCACTCGTTAATGGGAGTTGTCAATTCCCACAATTCATGCACCTGCTTTGAATTCGGTCTCGGCCTGTACAGAACCTCCGGTAGGATGCTCTTCTTTGCGAATATCGAACAAACGAATATTGAAGAACGAAAACTTTTACTGATAAGTGATTTTCAAGTACACATATACAACAATCGCTTGAGAATATAGAGAAATCTAGTGATCGAAACAAGGATTCGAATCACTTAAACATTTTCTCGCTAACACTTATCAATGTAGCGGATTCTCTATCTATATACACACTATATCTCTCTCATGCACTCTAATATTTTCCCTCCGTATCACTACACTGTGATGCATGAAATTTGTGATGTTTTGAAGCCCTATTTATAGAGTTCGAAGGGTTGCATCTATCCATACAAAGAGTCGCATCCATTGGTGAATGATTGCATCACTTCATTGTGATTGGTTGAGAAGCTTCAATCTAATCCACAATGGATGGGCACCTTTTCATGATTGGTTGACTTCTGATAAGTGTCTTTTCATTGGTAGTTGATGGCGATTGATCATGCTTATATGGCGGTTGATAGTTAAGAAGATAAAACCATAAAACCGTCCAAGTCTCGACCGTGATATACAAGTCACGACCGTGAATCTTTGATTGGAAGAATTCTATTCTGAAGAAGAACAGGTCACGACCGCAAATGATTGTCGCAACCGTGAATTACATTTTTCTTCAGAATTCTCCTTGCAACTTCATCGATCTTTGGCAGCTTCGATCCTAAGCCAAATCTTTAAGTTCCACGTGTCTTTTTGCAACTTTTTACTCTTTTTTTACAAAATTCCACTTTAGATCATTTTACTCCCAAGATTTACCTAGTATATGCATTTGCATAAAAAAACAACTACATACCACGTGAAATCTATTATATGAAGTATAAAAATGACTTAAACTATAGTGTTTACTGTGTAAAATTAATATGATAATAAGTGTAATTATACACTTATCACCTATGGGGCTTGTGAACCTTGTTTAAAAGGGAAGATGACAAAGAAACCTTTCAAAGGAAAGGAATAGCATGCTACGAGTACTTTGGAAATAATACATTTCAATGTATGTGGTCCAATGAGTGTTAAGACACATGATGGTTTCGCCTACTTCATAACTTTTATCTGTGAATTTTCACAATATGGTTATTTGTACCTTATGAGGTACAAGTCTGAAAGTTTTGAGAAATCCTAATAGTTCAAAACTGAACTAGAGAAACAGCTTGGGAAAAGTATCAAGACCCTCCATTCTGATCAAGGTGGTGAATACTTAAGCCAGGAGTTTCAAGATTATTTGAGGGATAATGGTAATTTATCCCAATGGACACCTCCTTATACACCCCAACAAAATGGAGTGTCAGAAAGGAGGAATAGAACCCTACTTGATATGGTTCGGTCCATGATGAGCTAAGTAGAACTCAACATATCATTTTGGGGTTATGCACTTGAGAACGCATTTTATATTCTAAACAGAGTGCCCTCGAAATCAGTTGATCAAACACCATAAGAAATGTGGTATGATAAGTGTGAGCACAGAATTTTGTACCAACTTGCACGTTCAATGATGACGGCTTTTCGATTGATTTTTACCCTTGAATTACACAATTTTCGATTATCTGAAGATCTCCAAATAGGAATGTTCCTCATCGACAATTTGAGGACTTAAATTTTTATTAAGACTTTAAAAATTAGATTTTAGGGAAAATTAATTTATTATATTTTTAAAAAATTAAAAATACAAAAAAAAATATATAATAAAGTAAAAAATACCGAAATACAGAAATCGGGAATCAGCCTAGCCAGAATTCCGGCGCCCTCGCCAGAATTTGTTTCCCTTTTTGGATTTGCGGGATTTTTTTCTCCTATAAATATCCGAGAAATTTTCAGTATTGGGGACCCAGAATTTTGAGAAAAAATCTGATTTTCTCAAGAAGAATAACACGAAAAATATTTTCTTACATTCGGATCTAAAACACATTTGGATTCTGAACCTTAACGATTTTTTCTTCTATCTCTTTTTCCTCAAAAATCCTTAGATATTCTCAGGTCTAAAACAAATTTAGAATCCGAGTCTAATTATCTTTTGGATAAATAAACATTTATTTTCCACACCAAACCACAATTAAAAACAAATGTGGAATGCTCCGGGGGATCATACGGATACGCCAAAGTGGATTCACAACAAAAGGGTAAGCCTCTGAGTTCCTAGAGCTCCTTCATCTCGTGCTTCTTATGTTATTCTACACGTCGACCTACGAATATTTTTTACTCTCTTTTATTGTAAATATCAATGTAATATTTCTTCTCCTTATTTTCTATTTCTTTTAATTTATGAAAATACATGTTATATTACCCCAACGAAGGGAATTAAAATTATTCTCAGATAACAAACCTCATTTCTTGCCATGCGAGTACTTTCATTAAATAAAAATAACCGACATATTTCTAAATAAAATGAATCATTTTGTTTCTAAACAAGAATTTTCAATGATCGATGTTTTTAATTAGGCCACACAGGCCTTGCCAAAATCAAATCGAGCATACGTCTTAATATTCATGTTGTGTTATATACCTTGTGCTAACCCTTGTGTATGTAGGTTAGATGTATGCCTAGGTTTAATTTTCCTTCGGATATCGCATTTTAATTATTTTTGGGAAATGTAATTAATAGATTAGGTAGGCGGTTGCATCCCCCGAGGTTATGTAATTTTTAATCTTTACTTTTCCGCATTGATTTACTACTTTATGTATGGATTAACTACTTACCGCATACACGTTAAATCATACATTATAATTCGAAAATGACATAGTGTGAATATGCATAATTAAGAAATACGGTTTTTTATAGATGTAATATAATGTGATCCAATAAGAAATAAGCAACTTATCCCAAACCCGAATCTCTATGTCTTAGTGGGTCGTCCCTTGGTCGTTAAGCCTCATAGGACTCTAATTCTTGGAAAGAGCTAATCTAGGTGGCAACTCTACACTAAGAGACGCCGGATTCGGGTTTGACCAATCTAAAATGTTTTCACTTTCTCTTTCAAACTTTCTAGGTCCACGACCCGGTACATTTTTATTTTCAACTTAAACACCCCGATGGACCGCGCCTCTCATTCCGCGCTCTCTCGGCCTATCGCTTTGTGTCATCCGCTCACAGTGGCGACTCCGCTGGGGATATTTTCTTAAACTTTTTTTCAAAGGTTTTAGATCGTGGATAAGTGCCGAAAATTATTAATCACATTATTCCATATTTTCTTAATTATGAGATATTCATAATTTCGCATTGAGATAGAGGGGATTAGCCCATAAGTCTAAGGTACCCTATTAACGCAAAGCTTTCTCTTGTTGCCATATCGCATGTTCCTCCCTCGTTAAAACCCATTTGGGGAGAGGCTTGGAGTGTATTTTAGTGCAAGAACCTTCTACATCAACAACCTATTTACAAACCTCATGTAAATAAACCATAGGCATTTTCCCTAGGGTGTTACCCAACAAACAACCATGCATTATATTTTTTGCAGGTGCGCTCCTTAGTATCTTCATGGTACAAAGATGAACCAAACTTAGGATAAAGACTAGAAAAAGCCCTACGAACGGGAATTGTATGGTTGGAAGATTGAATGTTGCATGCTATGTGCTACGTGTTTACTACTTATCACTATATAAATGTCATGCTAACCACGAATCTTAGTTCAGACACTTAAACGCACACACTCATATGATGTAACATAACATCTTCTCATCGTCATGATACCAAATTGGCATCATACATGCTTAGGATTAGTTGACACTTGAGATCGTGTCACTCTAGGATAACATGAAACCACTTAGAATCATGAAACATCATTTACCCCTTTCCAACGAGGTGTTCACTTAACATCTGACTCTTAGCCCGTATAGGGCGATATATCTTTCCTTTACTGCATGATGTCCACTTGACATCCTAAACTTAGCCCACAAGGGGCAATAACATATCCCATGCATTACCTTTGAGATGTCCTCTCGACATCCAACTCACAGCCCACACAGGGCAATCACACATGCCACATAGCTCAAACAAGGTAAATACCTACCCAAACCATTTTTTTCCACATCACATGATGTCCCTGCTGACATTCAAACCTAAGCCCACACAGGTCGAACTTATTTCAAAAACCTTACCTTACCAAATCTTCAAGGGTTTATGCTAATACCCGAACCATCCGTCCTCACGGGGCAATGATTCATGCATCACCACATACCCTCAAATACGATGACCACATGGGCATCTAAAACTCAGCCCTAATTGGGCAAAATAACCAAATCATTCAGTAGCTACATACGGTGGTTATTTTCATCTTATTCGATTTCATCAGGGTATGTCGCACTACTTACCCGAAATCATTTCCCCATTCCATGAGATCTAATCATAGTATGAAATCTCAAAATATTAACCTATTATCATACGGGTAACTTGGTCACCTCACTTACACCACTCATATTACAATGTCACATAGACATTATACAAATCTCAAATCCAACCCCAGGTGTTGGATTTTCATCTTCACCTATTTTCATTTTATCTAACGACTAACTGGTTTGTTTCAAATGGATTGACAAACACATTATTATCTCACATCATGGCATACTAACCCCTTGTGAATGCAGCCATAAAATGAAACATCACATGCATTTTTCGCATCACTAATCATGTCATGAAACCCAAATGCATGGTTTGATATTCTACTTGTGTATCTTAGTTTGGAAAAGGCCTACTCACCGCTTGGTCCGCATCTCTTCGATCGTGGCTAATCTGGAGGGGGTTCCATACACTGACTCAAGTGAAGATTTGGGTTCAAATTCATATTCAGTTCAATGAGCGACTTTGAATCTTGATAGCATGGCTGATCCATAAGACAGAGTTGCGAAGGGAGACCACCCCTCCCTTATGGGACGGAACTCTTGGCAGACACATCAAGCATCGGTGAGCACCAAAATTGCAATTGCCTTGAATGCCTTTGCTAACATCGAACAACTAACATCACTTATTCGCCAGCACACTAGGAGGGCTCAGAATGTAGTGTCCAGCCCAGAGGTCATCCTTAACAATGTTGGTCTAACTAGCCGGTCTGAAATAGGGGGACCTCCTACCTCACATGCGTACTGCCTTTTAGCAGTTCAGGGTAAGACAAAGTCAGCTGAACCAGAAACAGGCTCAGATTGGGCAGCCAGGATATAACTTTATCAATCCTTCCCAGAATCAATTCTACCCAAGACAACTTGGGCAGCCAACGTTAGCACCAGGGCCTTTCTACCAAGGAATGACCCAACAGCATATTACCAATTGGAGTACTTTAGTTACCTCACAATTCCAAGGACCTCATCTGCCTAATTTTTCTGCATTTCCCCAGGGGCAATATAGCTCTTATCCAAGCGTAGGGAATGCCATCCTCCAATAACTAGGCATGGTGGAATTGTGGAAACAATTCTTGGTTACTCACGGTGGCCATCTCATGAATCCATACTCGACCCCCAAACTTTGCAATGTCGTAGTTTGAAAAGTATGTGGGCTCTAGGGACCCACATGCTCACTTCACGCATTACCAAATGGTAATGAGGGCATTGAGGGTCGTGAACGGATGATGGCTAACCTCTTTGTCGTCACCTTGGGCCACCCAGTCAATGAATGGTACAGCCACCTTCCGTTGGGCATAGCTACTGATTAGAATAGCCTTGCTCAGGCTATGAAGGGGTATTATGGTTTCAACACTCAAATGGAAACCACGATGCAACATCTGGAGGCTATAAGGCAAGAGTAAGGTGAGAGCTTCAAATCTTACTATGCATGTTGGATGGCCACATAGGTTAGGCTTCGAGCTCGCTTAACCCTATCGGAGATGATAACCAAGCTTCTAGATGGCGCACTGCCATCTTATAGAAACAAGTTTGGTTTCGGACATCTTTTTAAGCTAGCAAGAAGTGTTTGAGAAGGCGAACAGGATAGAGCACTTTGAATCCATGGACACATCTAGGTGGCACTAATACAAAAAGATAACCAATAGATAATGATGAAATAAATTAGCTTCTAGCTACTTTGCCCACGAGGCTTTTGAATTTTGTCTACTTGCTTGATATTCTATCGATGACATCACACATTCTCATAAGCATATACATAATTTTTTAGAACATGTGATACATCATGTCATGAAATTAATTTGGGTATAAATGAATCCCCTACAATTACAATAAATTCAAATGATTTGACTATTGAAAGAACGTGACAGAAAAACTAAGGTACTTAGATAACGCGTGATAGCATTTGCATCATCCTTTAAAGATGTAAGGTCGACAGAAAGATCTCCAAGCATGAAATGTCCACTGACTATTAAATCAAGTCAAAATGATCAATGCCAGAATAAGGCAGAAATGTCAACAAGGCAAATTGAAGTCAAACAACCAGCGCAAGTCAAAAACATAAAGAAGGGGTCAGATCGTTGAGTACGTCAACAACTCCTTCCCACGGCTCACTACCATTTGTGGGGCAATCATTACATGATTGAACATAAACTGTTCACCCCTGATGGAATCAAGATATCAGACCTGATCCCCGACACATCACCTATTGTCGCAGAAAAATTTAAGGAAATGTTGGTGATCAATCACCAAAACTTATCATCACATACATCTCAAGCCAGCAAAGCGGCACGAGCACCAACCAATAGATCAGAAACGTTGAACAAGAAAACAACTGAAGTCGTGGGCATGGATGGTAATCGATCTACCAAATCAACCAAGTCTTGCACAATTACTATCATGCATAGGTGAAAGAAATAAATCGGTAAAAAGTAGTACAAATAAAAAATATAAATTTATACCTAGCCTATCAATTAGCACTTCGCTAGTTGAACAAAAATTAGGGCCTCTTTTCAAAATAGAAAAAGAATAGTTCGTTGAGTTGAAAAACAAAAAAGGGTGGCTCAGGCAAAACTTAGGATGTCGAGAGAACCACATAGGTTAGAAAACCTGAAAGGGCTAATTGATGGCATGAGTCAAATCATTTGAAACATTTATACGCCTGTTAAGTTCATCAATGAATTGTCATGTTTTACTGAATCTTTATGCATATGCTTTATTTTGATTGCTTGCATGCCAATGGTAGAATATCGTAAGTAAACATCCAAAAATAAAAAAAATAATAATGAATAAAAGAAAGAAAAAAAGAGTTTGCTGGATTGAAACCCTGAAATGGTGGTTCAGGCAAATTAAGACAAGGTTCGACAGATTGAAAACTCGTAAGGGCTATATATGCAAAAATTAGAACCAAAGAAATATCAAGACCATCACCTCATCTTTGGAATGGTACGGGACATCCTATACCTCCAAATACTTTAGGCAAATAGCTTCCAAGGAATCATCAACAACACAATGCAGGATCAATGACTCATCTAGATCTTTCTTGAACCAGATCCAAGCTCTGAACTCGAATATGATTCAACAAATCCATGGTCATTACTCTGAGGAAGTCATCCATGGAATCCCTAATGAGACAAATCCTAGGGACACCCATGCACAAATACAAGAGAAGGCTCTCCAATGAATGAAGCCCACAACACCTACGGCAGACGAACATACAACATATGATAAATATTGTTCATGCATACATTACATTCGCATCACGTCATTTATAGGTAAAGACAATGCTAAACTGGGGCAACATCATCCTAGTAAGCGTAAAACTCCACTTGGGGAATCTGCAAACATCAAGAAAGATGATGGCCCACTCAAGCTTAAAGTTAACATTGCAACATCACAATGGAGCAGTTTTTGGGACATCCTTGAATTTCCATTAAACTCATTTATTCATCATGTTTTAATTTTTTATTGAAGGGGGATAATATTTTGCTTCGCATAAACTCAATCAAATAATTAGAACATTCATCATAAAATGTACTAACATTACACTTGTTCTCTAATTTTTCACAGGAAAAGAATTCAACATCCTACTGAGGAAATTCAAAATACAAACAAAGAAGGAAATGGCTATCTCAAAGATTGAAGAAAGAAATAGTCTCATCCACCAACCAAAGAAAGAAATGGTTGGATATCCCTCCACCTAGGATCGCTTTTGAAATGGATTCAGGCACTCTGCTCCAATAATTCCAAACGATCAACCGAAGGTCAACTCACAAGGGGCACCCAAGGACAACAACTAAAGAAAGAAATGGTTGCTAACTAGTAAAGGGACATCATAGAAAGAAACGGTCAACCCACCCGCAAGGGGCATCAAGCACCAAGGGATTCCAAAGAAAGAAATGGGCAATCTCGTGAAGATGCGGTGCCAGAAAGAAAGGCTCACGTCATCACTGATCCGAGACAAAGAAGTCACCAGCCGCACCGGTCAGGTATATTCTCAATCCCTCCGCTCCATATCATGTGATCATATTGGTTATACAACTAGCGATGATCACACGAGGGGTAACTGTGAGCACGGGATTTTGTACCAGCTAGAACGTTCAATGATGATGGCTTTTCGGAATTTTTATCCTTGAATTACACAATTTTCGATTATCTAAAGATCTCTGAATAGGAATGTTCCTCGTTACCAATTAAAGGACTTAAATTCTTTTTAAGATTTTAAAAAATTTTATTTTGGTAAAAATTAATTTATTATATTTTTAAAAAAAGTAAAATACAAAAAAAAATATGTAAAAAAGGAAAAAAATACCGAAATACAGAAAATTGAGGTTCCGCCTCGCCAGTCGCCAGAGCTTTAGCAAGCCTCGCTAGAGTTCGGCCGAGCCTCACCAGAATTCTGACGAGGGCAGACCGCCCTCGCCGGAATTTGTTTCCCTTTTTAGATTTGCTAGATTTTTTCTCCTATAAATTCTGAGAAATTTTCAGTATTGGAGACCCAAAATTTTGAGAAAAAGTCTAATTTTCTCAAGAAGAACAACATGAAAAATATTTTCTTACATTCGGATCTAAAACATGTTTGGATTCCGAACCTTAATGATTTTTTCTTCTATCTCTTTTTCCTCAAAATCTTCAGATATTCTCGGGTCTAATACAAATTTAGACCCCGAGTCTAATTATCTTTTGGATAAATAAACATTTATTTTCCACACCAAACCACAATTAAAAATGAATGAGGAACTCTAGGGGATCATACGGATATGCCGAAGTGGATTCACACCGAAAGGGTAAGCCTCTGAGTTCCTAGAGCTCCTTCATCTCGTGCTTCCTATGTTATTCTACATGTCAACCTAGGAATATTTTTTACTCTCTTTCATTGTAAATATCAATGTAATATTTCTTCTCCTTATTTTCTATTTCTTTTAATTTATGAAAATACATGTTAGAATACCCCAACGAAGGGAATTAAAATTATTCCCGGATAACAGATCTCAGTTCTTGCCATGTGAGCACTTTCATTAAATAAAAATGACCAACATATTTGTAAATAAAATGAATCATTTTATTTTTAAACAAGAATTTTCAATGATCGATGTTTTTAATTAGGCCACACGGGCCTTGCCAAAATCAAATCAAGCATACGTGTAAATATTCATGTTGTGTTATATACCCTATGCTAACCCTTGTGGTTGTAGGTTAGATGTATGCCTAGGTTTTATTTTCCTTCGAGTGTTGCATTTTAATTATTTTTGGGAAATGTAATTAATAGATTAGGTGGGTAGTTGCATCCCCCGTTATGTAATTTTTAATCTTTACTTTTCCACATTTATTTACTACTTTATGTATGGATTTACTACTTACCGCATACACGTTAAATCATACATTATAATTCGAAAATGAAATAAGTGTGAATATGCACAATAAAGAAATACGGTTTTCTATAAATTTAATATAATGTGATCCAATTTTAAGAAATAAGCAAGTTATCCTAAACCCGAATCTATGTGTCTTAGTAGGCCGTCCCCTGGATTTTAAGGCTCACAAGACTCTAATTCCTAGAAAGAGCTAATCCAGGTGGCGACTCTACACTAAGAGACGACGGAGTCTGATTTGACCAATCTAAAATGTTTTTGCTTTCTCTTTCGAACTTTCCGGGTCCACGACCCGATACATTTTTATTTTCAACTTAAACACCCCGGTAGATCGTGCCTCTCATTTCGCATGCTGTCGGCCCATCGCTCTGTGTCATCCGCTCACAGTAAGAAACCAACTCTTTCTCACTTGAGAGTGTGGGGATGCCCTACTTATGTAAAGAAGATAAGTTTAGATAAGCTGGGTGCTAAGTTTGATAGGTGTCTGTTTGTAGGTTGCTCTAAGAAGACTATGGGTTATACCTTTTACGATCCTAAGGAACAAAAGGTACTTGTTTCTAAGAATGGTCAATTCCTTAAGAAGGAATGATCGCCACTTTTCCACTAATAAGTTTAATCCCTTAATGGTTCCGAAAACTTGTTCGTGAAACTTGGTTATACTCGTCCAATAAGACTTATCCTTAATAACAACGCCAAAAACTTGTTCACGAAAAATGTAGGTGTTGTCAATACCCCTTATCACATAGAAAAATGATGATAATTGCAAGTATATAGTTGCGATGTAGTTTAAAAGATATTAAACCCACAGGAAAGGAATAACTTTGAAGATCAACAAGGAAAGATAAAGTAAAGGAAAATAAAAATAGGTTTTTATTAGATATTTAAAAAGGAAGATTTGAATGAAAAGTAGAGTAAAAATAGATGTGATAGATGAGATACTCTAAATACATAGATTTTCACTACTAATAAGTATAGCAGAGAAAACATGCAAATTTAACAAAGATATTATGAAGCACTAGACTAATCTAACAAACCCGGTTCAACACACTCAGATGTTCAATAATTCGCTGCAGAGCAACACATGAAATGACTTTTCTAATCCTAGCGCAAACGAGATAAGACTATTATATAAACCTGGACAATGTCAATACTATGAATAATACGGGTTCACATAGCCATATTTAGCAAGTTACCATTCCAAAAATGTTGGCTCTCTAAACAACGTTATATCACAGATCCAGTGATTATATACGATATTGTTAACCCCGAAACTACTCTTAAAATTAACGCCAAAGCATATAACTTGATTAACATAAAAGACTTAGCACGAAATACGCATTATGACACATAGACATATCATAAACTTCGAAATAGAAAGTATAAGTAGAAAGCAAAGCAAA
>CATIWQ010608503.1:0-58400 GCA_949673415.1 Euphorbia schlechtendalii | reverse complement strand
AGCATTTCTATGTGTGCCAGTTTGATGTTGTTTTGCTCTATGTATCCCCCCATTAGTCACTTTGCTGCAAAATCTGCAAGTGACACAAATACCATCTTTCGGATCTTGCAAGAAATTGTATTTCCATCCAGGATCACCACTTCTTCTTGATTGTAT
The DNA here is from genome assembly GCA_949673415.1 of Euphorbia schlechtendalii. Taxonomy (NCBI): domain Eukaryota; kingdom Viridiplantae; phylum Streptophyta; class Magnoliopsida; order Malpighiales; family Euphorbiaceae; genus Euphorbia; species Euphorbia schlechtendalii. The sequence continues at coordinate 58,244 of CATIWQ010608503.1, read as the reverse complement.
GGAATCCATGGATTGAGATGATGAAATAGATTCAGATGCCATAAGGTGACAGAATTTTAGGTCAGAAAGAAGGAGACGCTATTTTTGACTGAAAAAATTGAAAAGAAATCAGTGAGAAGATGAAAGAAAGATGAAACAGTGAGCAGAGGTGGATGAGAGAGAGAAAACGACCATAAACGAGAAGAAAAACTAACCTGAAAGTGGTTGTTGGCGCCGGAAATTGGAGCTCTGTTTGATCTCTGCCAAAGAGGGAAGACGGCTGCAAGTAAATTAAAAGAGATAGGGTTTATTTCTCCTTTTCAATTATAAAGTCAGACACGTCTTTATTTATTTATTTATTTTTTTACTGTCTGGCAAGTGTGCGCCTAATCAGTAAAGGCTAACCAAGGAGAGCGCCTTGGCCGCGCCTTTAATGATGGCACGCCTCGGCCCAGTTTGAGGCGCAGGGGTGCGCCCTGGAGCCTAGGCGCGCCTTTGACTACTATGTTCAATATTTCTTCCACAAAAATAATTCTAACATTGTTCCAAGAAAAATTTTCTTCCAATTGTAAACACAAGAAACTGCTACTATTAGATGACATGGAAATATATCAAAATACAGAGAGAATTAGAGTAGATGTTCAGGTTAGACTCATTTTTTATTTTTTAACATGTAAGTAAATTCCAACATCCCAATAACTTTGGTTCTAGACGGCTTTGTGTGTAAGACCACTGAAAACTAAGACTGCCCCTGAAAAGAATTATCCATAAGTAAAATTTCATATCTAAGATAACCTTTTTACCTTGAAAATAAATCTCTGGGAAATTTTTGTAGCTTGTTCAAAACCAATTCATCACAGAATGCTTTGTATCATATTTATACAATTTTCAATTTTATGCAGTATTTGTTTGTCCATACACAAATTTCATCTTCCAATACAAGAATAGAAATAAAAAAAACAGTTTGATAGTTTTAAATGTAACTACCAATGCATTGCATCAGTTCCGCCATGATTAACAAAACAAATAAAACGAAATTTGTAGAACTATCAAGTTCAGCGTCTTTCCAAAACAATCATAGTTTTGGAAAAAGAAAAGCCACCTTATGTAGAATTGCAATCTAAAGCCAACTGTCCAGTGGCAGTATCAAGCCTAATAGACCAAAGTTAACACATCTTATTTCAGAAAATTATAGATAAAAACGGGAAGTTCGCAGTAATCTAACTGTTCTTAACGGAACAACTTCACACAGACAAAGCTTGCAAGTACAATTCAAGAAACTGATGAGCAAAAAAACTACACACATAACACATCCAAATTTTAGGTAGATAGGTACTCCAAAATTCATATTTGAGTAGGAAAAAAACGTAGAAGATTTTAAACATGTTAATTAGCTTCATTATGTTCACCATAGACATCCTCATAAATGAACATACAAGGTAGAAAATCTACTTCGTACTCAAAATTTAACCTATTGATGAACATACAAGGTCAAACCAAAGCCTTTTTAAAAGAAAAAAACAGTAAAACTTCCAAAGAAATCACACACAAAGAAACAAAAGCATATTCAACATTTTCCAAAAAAAAAAATTACATGTTGATTAATTATCAGAAAACCATACTATTGAGGTATCATAAAACTAGTGAGAAATTACCTCAATTAAAATTCCTTCTTCTGTTTTCCATCCCCCAGCTTCTTGCTTCCAACGTTCATAATGAACGTAGAGTTAAACACAGATTTAGTTTGTTGTAAAAGCAAAACTTTCTAAGAAACCTATATGCTTCATCTAACAATTGCTCTCTGAAAAATCCATCAATCATTGGAGTCCAAAAAATATTTCTTTTGCATCTTCAAGTAGTCTACCCTTGCATAAGTGATCCACTGGCCATCAATATTTAGCGTCACTTATTCATATGCATCCTTTGCTTTTGAAATGCAAATGGATAAGTGAAGCTACATGCCCGTTTCTAATAAAGCCATTAAGCAAAGTCTTGCAAAATGGTTGCTAGATAGCCACATGCACACAAATTCCGAAAACACTCCATGGCTCTTATCAAGTTGCCTTTGAGGCATTAGCCATGCATAAGAAAAAGGTATGTCATTAGAATTTCTGCCTCCAAAGATAATTTCATCATAAAGCCACTTCGCCTCTCATCAATCATTTTTCGCTTTCACAGTATCATCCTAATAGAATGTTATAAGTTATGACAAAATGGTATTAAGCTCTACACCTCTTGGAATCATTGCCCCGATGGTATTGTGATCTCATTGATGTAATCTCTTTCGAAGAGGTGTAGAGCTCGATGTTATCTCAATATGATTCAACAAACCATATGAGATTGCATCGAACTCTACACCCCTTCGAATCATTGCACCAATGACAAGCAGAAAGTAACCACATCTGGTGATATTGAAGCTTCCTTCCATTCCCCTGCACTTCTTTGGGATAAACTGGAACCAACAACTTAGAGAGCTAATGGAAGGCCTAGATAATATTTAATTGCCCTCCTGGAAAGCTCTAAATACCCTTTCACGTGGACTTGTTGAGCTAATTTTCCTTCTGATCTGTTTAAAGCTCATATCAGTAATCCCTTTCTCATTAGGTTCAGCGACACTATCAGCTAAAGCCTCCACTTGTGATGATGATCCTACTCCCGTAACCAAAATCAAATCTGTAACTTCGAATTGACTTCTTTTGGTTCAAAACGCTCACATCGTCAAGAACAAGGATGACTTGATTACGTGAGAGCCTTTTCCTGGTCATGTCGGAATTGTTTTCCCCCAAGATTTGGAAACAACAACACTCTATATAATAAAAGCTATAAAGAAAGGCTGCAAATGAAGTTCGCAGGTTTAGCCCAATACAGAAAATCCAAAATCACACAATCGAAATTGAAGCAGTATAACATTAGGAGGAATTCCGAGAAAAATCCATCATATAGGCGAAAGATATGACAATTCGAAAATGGTTGATTTTAACAAGAGCAGACGATAATTTAGTGAGGAGGTCAATAAAAGGGGGTTGATCCGAAAGTATCAGAAGCGTGCAGTTAATAAAATGTAAAGGGGGTTTAGTATGAGGAAGAGAAACAGAAGCAAACGTAGGGAATACCTGATGAAACGAAACAGCATACTGAAGACGAAGAAGACGACGCATGGTAGGTATACAGTGGAGCATCATCATCCCTCGATTCGGAAAGCTGCAATCATCTGTACTATTATTAGGGTTTGGGAATTGATCGAAGGAGAAATTGGGAATATAATGAATTGTTATTTAGGAATATAATACCATATTACCATTGCAGTACCGCATTAATCGGGCTTGTCATGTACGGGGCGGGTCGGGCTTGCAAAAAATGAAAATGGGTTTGGTTGGCCTCTGTCCAATTCTAATTACTGAATATTATTCATTCCAAATTACTACTATTACATAAGAAAAAAATGTTGTTCCAATTCTACATCTCCATAAACGTAATTTACGTGTCAATCCAAAATTGTCAAATGTTAATTTTTTCAGATATTTTTTAACATTTATTTTCATTTTTCAAAATTTGTCAATAAGATAAATATTTTGCAGCCATGGAAGTTGGTAATAACAAACATTTTACAATTTTTTTCCATTGATCAACATCGATTATAGTTCTACTAAACTGAATTGTCAAATGGATTGAAGAAAATCAGATAAGAAAGTCTTTACATGTTGAACAAAAGTTCAATCGCTATGCTATGGTAGGTAGTTGTGTAGTTTAGGGGAAAAGAGGAATTACATATCGGTGAAATTATTTACATGAAATCGGGTATTATTTCCAGCTTTCTTTTATAAAAATTATTTCAGTTTTGTTTGAGTTAACTATTAGATTTAAAAACATTATCATTCATAGAAATATAACATAAAAGTGATATTGTATTTCGCCAATGAAAAGGAATAGTTTCTTTATCTTTTCCAAACTTTTTTTCTTTGAATTTAAACAATTTTATGAACACTTTTTAGATATTATACATAAATGAATTCAATTAAGTTAAATTTCTTCAAAAGAGAGTTTCAAACACACTCTTAGTAAAGTCAATTTAACATTGTTACCTACAAAAAAGTCAATTTGACATGTTTTACACATGAGAAATAGTAGTGAATGCATTTTTTAAAATGATGTGCTTAAGGTGGACCACAATCACGGTTTTTGTTAGTATTTTAGTGTAATGGGATTGACTAATTGATCAATGCGATCGTGATATATCATCGAACAAGTCAGGGGAGTGCATGCTTGTTCGGAATCTATCACGACTCGGGGTCCGGGGGCAGCGTCCCCGGTAGCGGGGTTCCAAGGGCAGCAGCCCTTAGCGGGGTCTAGGGGGAGTGCCCCGACCTGAATCGAGCTATCCGTACAGCTCGTATGCCCACAGGGAAATTTTTATTCTCGTATAAAAATTTCAATGTAAAATTCTCGAAGATTCATGTCTTTTAGACATGTTTCTTGCTTGAAAATTCGTGTCTTTTGGACATGTTGTTCGAAATTTCGTGTCTTTTGGATGTATCACTTGGACAAATATTAAAACCTGAAATTGGTCATTCATTATGTTGGTTCAACAATTCACAATATTTTTGCATTTGAAGTTTCGATTAAAATTCTGATTTTATCCAATTGAAAATTTGGTAGAACTATCAAAATAGTTTCAATTTGATTGTGTTATCACGACTTCAAATGCATTCAAGTAATCCCACATTCCAACAATCTTGACATTCTTTTTTCATTGCTTCTTGCCAACACTCATTTTTAGCAACTTGCGGATAAGAGGAGGCCACTGAGATATATGACAATTCATTGTTTTAAAAAAGTTAACTTTGACATAAATTTTAAATATTGTGAATTGCGCTCACGTTAAATATAAAGAAACTTCACATCAACCTCGATGTGATTCAAATCTATGACCTATAGATGGCAATAAGTTCAGTCTTAATAACTAGATTAATATGTTAGTTACATCAAAGTGCTTTAACTTGGAAATCTCTTTTAAAATCTCAAACAGAAAACACAATGAATTCTACGTCATAACTAGAGATGGCAACGGATCCTGGACCCGGTCCGAATCCGTGGATCCGAATCCGTTTATACAAATTTGGATCATATTTTTATATACCCGTCAGATCCAGGATCCAAAAAACGGATCCGGACACGGTATCATTTTTTTAATAGTACCCGTGCCCTGACCCGGACCCATATATATATACATATAAACTAAAAAACCCTACATCAGTCCCCCTCTACTTTACATTTCCATCAGCACCGTTCTATTTTTTCCTCTCCAGGCTCTCCTCCAAACTCACTGATCATTATCCTTAGCTCGTTTTAAGTTCTCTCATCTTCTTAATACTCGCTACTATCCTCTTCTCCATACTCAATTTGTTCTCCTGGTCCTGTTGCCTTCCTCCCTATTGGCTCCGATTAGTCTTTTGGAAAAATGCAGTCACTCAGGTAATTTTTTTTGTTCATTAAGTGATCCAATCACTCAAAATATATTGCATTATTTTGTTCATTTTCTGGTCCTTTTCTTTCACATTTCACTTTTAAACTCATTTTCTATGAACTTGGTTGTGACAGCCCTTTTATTACATAGTTTGTCAGTTCAACAAAATATTTGATGCTTATTGCTCACTGTTCTATAAAACAATGTCAACTCCGTAACATAATTTGATACTTATGCAGCAGATGAATAGTTTACATTCCAGGATAGAAATATTTGTCTGTAATTTAATTAACTTCCAGTTTTAATCTCAATGGTTTGATTGATACAATTTGCATCAGGCTCTGAAATCCTTGCATTTTTCTCATACTCCTTGGCCATAAAATTGCATACAAGCCAATAATTATCATAGTAGCTCCAGAGAGTTTACTCTTATAAAGACATTTTTTTTGTGGAAATGTGATAGGTGATTGATGTTTGGAGGATCGGAGTTTTTGCCTGTGAGGAGTGCTGTTTGTTTTAACTTTTGCATTATGTTTCTTTTGTAATTTTAGGGATAATTGTAAACTTTTATTTGCATTTCATTTGGACTTGTTGGATAGTTAATGAGACTCGTGTAAGCCTAAAGTACATAAGTTGTTGGATACTTAGAATTATATTCAGGATGCACTAAATTTGAGTAGTATGTAATTGAGTTTACTTCTAAAAATATTAAATGCATTGTAAATATAAAGACCCGTATAGGATCCGTTTTTTGACCTGGATCCGTGAGATCCATCGGATACGGATCTGGATCCTCAAAATATATATCCGACGGATCCGGGTTGGATACGGATCTAGTGCATGAAAACGGATCCGGGTCGGAACCAAGCTGGATCATGTCCGTATCCGACCCGTTGCCATCCCTAGTCACAACATGGTATAATGAAATTAACTTATCATGTAAAAAATATGCGAGATTAAAAAATTTTCAATTATTTTATCTTAAATGTCTATGATTATTTCCAGTGATATTTTTTCACACTATAATTCACGTTTAATTGTTTTTATAATATAATATATTTAGAAAATGAAGAAATACAAATCCATCTATGTCACACCTATGCCTAGAAGATCAATTACCCGACTAGCGCCTAGCAATTTTTAAAAAACATCGCAGGGTAGTTTAAAAAGATGTACAATAAGAGCAGTATCAATTAGGAGCAGTGTTTTAAAAGGCACTAGTCGGGCACCTAGAGCCTTCAGGAATCTATACGGGGATTAATTGGAGCCTAGACACAGCCTAGGCGGATTAATATTTTTTAATTTTTAATATTTATTAATGTATTAGAATAATAAATTTAACTAACATGTAAATTTATATATAATAAATTAAAAAAATCATGTAGCGACACTTTTTATGGGCTTTGATAACACTTTTTGGCCTTTAGCAACACTTTTCTTGGCTTTGGCTACATTTATTTTAGGGGTTTTTATAGGAATACCAGAAAAAATTAAAATAATTTTAGGTCATGCCATGGTATAATTTCAAAAATCTCACATTTTAAGTTTTGATTTTTCAAAAAACGTGAATTTAAGTTTTGATTTTTCAAAATACGTGAACATAAGAATAACCACCGATTTTAGATACAATAATTATTATTACCAGGTATAACAGCTATTATACCAAATATAACAGACATTATACCTAGTATAACAAACATTATACCTGGTATAATGTATATTACATTGTTCGAATATGAAATTCGAAATCAAATCTTAAAATTTTCATTATCTTTAATGATTTGAATATTTCTCTGATATTCTTTATTATGTTGACTATTATACCTGGTATATGAGTATTATATTATTATCTGAAACTTGATCTTATTACTTTTTTTTATCTTCAATTATTTTTTATAATATTAGTTTGCATTATACCAGGTATAATGACATGATCTAAAAACTGGATTCTAATGTGTTATGAAACTTGATATCAATACCTTCTTTAAATCCAAATGTTTGAATATTCTTTAATATTATTAGTTATAATGACTGTTATGCCAGGTATAATTACCATTATACCTGGTATAATGACCATATACTATTCAAATGCGAAATCTGAATTTGAATCTTAATACTTTCTTCATCTTCAATTATTTGAATATTTTTTGAATTGTTATAGTGATTATTATACCAGATATAATGATTATTATACCAAGTATAATACTCATTATACCAGGTATATGACTTAATATATGACTGGAATTGAATTTGAAATCTGAAATAGATCTTTATATCCAAAGATTTGAAATATCTGTAATATCATTCGTTTAAACAAACTTACAGATTTGTCAATAATCAAATCACAAAAACATCATAACTAAGAAACTTGAAATCATGACTCCAAAAAAATGTACCAAAATAACAATCTCCTTCGTTGAAAAGTGAACAAACCACATCAAACACAAAAACATAGAAAAAAAGATATCTAAACACAACTTAAATTGCCAAAAAAGAGAAACAAGGTCAAAAAAACACACAACACAATCTGGAAAAAAAGAAGAAAAACGAAAAAACTTCAATCGTGATCCAAAATAGAAAACTCAATCGCAAATACAAATCTGAAACTCAAATTGTGATCCAAATCAGAAAACTCAAATCGTTATCAAAAATCTAGAAAAAAGAAACAAGATGAAAAAGAATCAGAAAATAACAAATAAAAAAATCATGCGATAAGAACAAACTTGATGAAATCAAAATCTGATGAAAAATCGCGATCGAACTGATGAAACAGAATCAGATTAAAAAGCCACAAATCGTGATTCGAAGAGAGGGAGAAAGAGAGAGAGCATAAATAAGAAGAAGAAGAAGAAGAAGAGAGATGGAGAGAGCAAAATCGAAGAAGAAACATAAACAAGGAATGAGGAGAAGAAAAGACGTTTCTAATGAGGAAGGTGAACAGTCAATTAAAGAAAAAATCAAAACATAATAAATGAGTAAAATAAAAATATTATTCCATTATTGTAAAAGGAAAAATATTTTACTCAGATATGGTATTTACTTGTATTTCCCTTTATTTTATGATTTGACAACACTTTTTTGTGCTGACTGCCTTCAACCGTCTAGTACTGCCGATTTGATAAAATCATGAAAATGTTCCAAAAACTCCTCATAGACACTATCTAGGCGGCCGCCTTGACCGCCTTTTAAAACACTGATTAGGAGATCATGAAACTCTTGTCGATCTTAGAATGGTAAAATCTGGTGTGTTTCTACTTTCTATGTTGAGTTATTGGATCAATATACATTTCACACTTTATGTTAATCTCCCTTTTGTTTTACCAATTTCTTATTTCTTGTGGCCATGAATGCATTTGCAAATAATAAGAGCAGTCAAATTTTATATTAAAACTAATTTTTTCTTGCCTTTCGATGTGCAAAAAAGTATAAAGATTATGAACACAAATGTTAAATATTACAAAAATGGTAATTAGCATCTTAGCCTTTTGGTCGATACTAAATTAGTGATCAAAGAGGTCTCACTTTTGAATCACACTTGTCATTGATGTTGATTTTTATTTTTATTTTATGTAAGCACAATTGTGCAATATATTTTAAAATATTACAGTAATGGTAACAAAAACAAGTTAAAGCAGTAATTATAGGTACAACATCAAGTGACATATGATTAAATAACAAAATACTTTTCATTTTCCGACAAGCCTCTTTTTAGGGACTAAGAAAAAAAATTGAAATATATGTTATTTTCGAATTTAAATGCATTTATTTAAATCATTATGTCTATTTTAAAATTATTTAATGCGCATTGAAAATGATAAAAAAAAATTTCCTATCGTCTTTCAAGAGAACAAATATCATAGAGGTTTATAAATATTCTATTATCTTAATTTATGTGACATGAAAGTAGGAGTAGTAAATAACAACAATTACTACACTGGAGTTTAAATGACTGTCTTAACTTAAGTCTTATCCGAGTTGAAAATTGTTCAACCATCAAGGTCAATTGAATTTGGAGAAAAATCAAGTCTAACAATCATTTGAACTCTTATGCTCGTAATCGTAAATTTTTATCTTACAATTTATGTACTTTTTTTTATAAATTTTTAGATAATGAAGTAATAATTAAATGAATTGGAGAAGAAAGGAAAATAGTGATAGGAGAAAGAAAAGAGGAGAGAGAGCAAATGCAGGTTGAGGAAGATGAAGAGACGTGGGTAAATAGTTATCATTTCTACTAGTTAGCTTCATGATTGGATAATCCATATTAATACAAAACATTTTAGTTGGTTGACAGCATGTATGTAATAAAAATTAAACGATAAAATTATTATACATTACAATTACAATACTGCTAAAAGATTGTAGAATTTCCCCCCAAGTATTACGCCGTGTTTAAAATTTGTTTCATTAATAAAATAAATTGTTTAACGATTTAATTTCAACCTTACACATTTTGAACATCCAAAAACTTACTATTTAGAAATTATAAAAAATTTTGATAAATTTAAAAAGGTAATATTGTATTCCTATTTCCACGCAAAATTACTAGGTGCATGCCAGTTAGAGGTAATGAAGGGTACGGTAGTAAACTCATAAAGCTACTGAGTAGGGGTATATTGGTCATTACGGTATGATTTACTCGGGGAGAAAGTATTGGAATTAGAGAGTAACACAGAGTAAAAATTCCCAAAAAAATTCAATCCATTTTCAGTTTACCTTTTTGAAAACTGCGATTTGTCAGGTGAGTTGTAAATTGATTCAATGGCATTGCCATCTCACCAAGAACGAAGAAGATTCTGTAAAGATGACAAAGTTGAGGTATTCTTTCGATTTTTTACCGTTTGTTTTTTACTGTTCTTGGTATCATTTTACTCGGTAATTTTGAATTCAGTAGCTGCATGGCTGTTCTTCTTGTTTCCGTGATTCTTTTATTTTGATTTCAGTAGATGCATTGCGCTTCTTCTTCTTTCCGTCATTTTTATTTTGATTTCAGTAGCTGCATTGCGCTTCTTTTTTTTATCGTTTCTTTAAACTCGGTTTGGTATATGCAATGGTGCATGCTCTGTTACTTTTGTTTTGAACTTGACAGTTTGCTTTATAAGTTCATCTTTTAGCTACTTGTAGAGAATTAGAATGAGGATTTTCTTTGGTGGAGTTCATTATTGATCCATAATTAGCTATATGATTTCTTAATTTGGCGTTTGTAATTCATTTTGGTAAACATTCGCCTGTTTGTGTTTTGTAAAATTTAGCATTTATTGAAATTTTTTATTGCGTACATAGTTTTACCAGTGTTTTAGAAGGCTTACAAGTGTGTTCGAAGACGCTAGTCGGGCGGCTAGAGCTTCCGGGAACCTAAGCGGGGATTCATCGAGGATTAATCGGGACCTAGGTGGGGACTAGGCGGATTAATATTTTAAAATATTTAATATTTATTAATGAATTAATATGATAAATTTAACTAACACAAAAGATTTTATATAAAAAAATTAAAAATTCATGTAGCAACATTTATCTAGGCTTTGATGACACATTTCTAGATTTTGGCCAACACTTTTCTGGTCTTTGATGACACTTTTCTGAGTTTCAGCGACATTTTCGGCCTTGACCGCCCGATTATATAAAATCGGGGTGGTGTTCAAAAAATCCCGCGCCTTATTAAAACAGTGAGTTTTACTCATTTCTTAAATAAATAAATAGATTGAGCATGTGTGAATATTTTGATTATATAGTCCGGGACCACAGTATGAAATTTTGGTCCTGCACATTAATAATTGAACTTTTTGTTGAGAATCAAGTTTTATTTCGGGCTTAAAGTATGGAAAGAATTGAAGTATATAAGTAAATGTTTCAAGTTTGATTACAGGTCTCAATTTGGCAAATTGTGAGAAATACAAGAGTAAAAATATGTATTTTGGCGTTTTTGTTTTAGGTTCTGAGCTTTTGCTTATTTGTAGGTAAGGAGTGAAGAAGAAGGATTTAAAGGCTCCTGGCACAGGGTATCTGTAATTGAAACTGAATCACTAGACTCCCAAATCAAATATGTGATTAAATATGATGAAATACTTACTGATGATGGGTCTGACTGTTGTGTGGACAGTTTACTGGTTAATGATAATGAAGTCTGTCAACTACGTGGGCACATTAGGCCATTACCGCCTCCACATAAGATTGGAAAATGGGATCTCTTATATGGAATGTGTGTGGATGTATATTACCATGATTGTTGGTGGGAAGGTGTGGTTTTTGATTTTGAAGATGGTTCAGAGAAGAGGAATATATTTTTTCCGGATTTGGGTGATGATTTGATGTGTCAGATTTCTGATATAAGATTCACTCATGACTGGAATGATGTTACTGGGACTTGGAAGATACGGGGGACATGGTTGTTTCTGCAATTACTCGAGGAATTTGAAAATGAGGGTTCTTTTGATAAGTCACCAACTCAGATCTGGTTTGACCTAAGACAGAAAGAGAAATTCCAGAAACTTGGTGAGTGGACTTCTGGTGATATAGATTTATGGAAAATTTTGGTGTCGGAGACACTGTCTGATAAATTGAAGCCTTTAACTAGTCTTTCGGATGAAACTTGCCTCAGGAAGTTACAAGGGTCGGTAGAGTCAGGTAATTTAATTGATATTAATGTGGAGAAATGCCAATCAGATGTATCTATCCTTGATAAAGCAGAATGTGTATCGCCTCTGGATTTATCGTCTGTACCTCAAAATCAAGATGTGAAATCTGATGCTTGTTCCTCAGCCAAAGAGGAAGACTGTTCTATTTCTTGTGGAAAAAATAAAAATGGAAAGTTCAAAAGACCGAAGTGCAGGCACACTTGGCTACCTGCTGGCCTGGACATGGTTCCCGGAGCTGAACTTTGCCCTGATGCAGTTCTTAAATATTTACAGAGAACTGAGAAGATTGAAGCTTCTATCTTTCTTGATATTAAGAAGCATCTTTTACAACTTGGGTGGAAAATTGAGTATTCAAAAGAAGAAAGCTTTAGAAAACGCTACACATCTCCTGATGGGAAATTGTACTATTCTCTTCGCCAGGTCTGCTTGAGTTTGAATGAAGTTCACTCAGAAAATATTTCTTCGACCACCCAAGATGAGAATGGTAGTCTGTTTAGCAATCCTAATTCTTCACTGTTACCTCTTTCCAAGGAACTCCCAGAAAACCATGTTACTGCAGTTTCTTCGACCACCCAAGATCAGAATGGAAGTCTGCTTGATATTGTTTATGTTGAACCTGAATATTGCCCAGAAGCTGCTGCTGACTGGTACAGATATGATAATACTCAAAGCAGCAGTAGTGAAGGAGCAAAATCTAAGATGGAAATGATATCGAGAGCAAGAAAACATCTTTCAGCTTTGGGTTGGCAATTCAGGTGGGTAATCCTCTGCCGGGGAAGACGTGAATTGCGATATTTTTCACCAGAGGGGAAAACCTACTATTCTCTTCGAATGGCCTGTAGAGATGCTATTGAAAGTTGTGCAAATGCATGTACACACGAGGAGGGGAAAGTTGTAAGGAGTGTTAATGTGAAAGAAGACTGTCAGAAAAAACCTTCTTTGAGAATAAAATTCAAAATTCCTTTTGCTCTTCAGAAATCAAAAGTTGGTAGAAATAAAAAAGTCCACAGGAAAAAAAAGTTGAGCTTACTTCTTTCATCTTCTTCGCCTAAACAAGCTGACCTTTCAGGTACTCAGTGTTCCTTCTCAAATTTGAGAAAAATAAGGAAAACAAGAGGTTTAATAAGACTCCAAAATAAAAGAATAGGCACTCGGAATAAAAGTGATCTTCGAACAAGCAAAAGAGTGAAGCAGATTTCAGCTCCTACTCTCTCGGTTAAGAAGCCTCTAACAGTCGTGTCTTGGTTGATAGACAATAATATTGTGTTACCAAGAACAAAAGTACTATTTTGTAGCAAAAGTGGGGCCCGGTCGACTGCTGGAGGTCGTTTAACTCGAGATGGAATCAAGTGTAACTGCTGTTTTGAAGTGTATGCTCTTAGTGGTTTTACGTTTCATGTCAGTGGAAAACACCACAGCCCGGCTGCTACAGTCTTTTTGGAAGATGGAAGATCTCTGCTAGAATGCCAAAATGAAATTATACAGAAAAAGTTGCGGAATTTTGCTGAAGAACCACCTGGAAATTTGAAAGACAGTCTGAAAGGTCAAAACGACAACATATGTTCGATTTGCCAATATGGCGGGGAACTTTTACTATGTGATCAGTGCCCTTCATCATTCCATAAAAGTTGCCTTGATCTGGCAGTAAGTCATATATTTGGTTTTCAATTTTGTGATTTTGTATGTTGGACATATAATATTTGTGAATTTCCTTTTCTTCTATAATATCCTTTTGGAATTTTTATAGGATGTTCCGGATGGGGACTGGTTTTGCCCGTCATGCTGTTGTAAGATCTGTGGTCATAATAAACTAGAACGTGACCCAGAATGTTCTGCCAAAGATGATGCTGTTCTGAACTGTACTCAATGCGAGCAAAAATGTTGGTGAACTATATATGTTTTATGTCTAATTAAATCGCTAATTTTTTTAATTCATTGAATGTTTGAATTGCCTTTCACTTGCCTTTTGTCTGTTTTGTACAGATCATATTTGGTGCATCAGGAATAGGGGCAAAACCTGCTTAAAAAGAATTCCTAAAGGAAATTGGTTTTGTAACAAAAAGTGCAAAATGGTAAACGATCCTTGCTCTGATACAATATTCGTTATTTGCATGAATTTCGGTTTTAACAATACGATTGAGAAAACGGTAAATGTACTTGCTTGGCGAGGGCTCATTTAAATAAAAATAGAAGTTCATAGGCTAATGGCACATTAGAACAATTTTACAAACTTCAGAGGCAAGAATTTTGCTATTTTAATTATGTAACACGTATATATTTTTTTGAATTAGCAATTACTATTTTTTCGCTCATGACTGGTTTATAATCGCCTAGTATACATATAGCATTATCCCGTGGGATGTTACATCTCTATTCTGCTAATAATGATGGATTATTGCAGATTTTTTCAGGTCTCGGTAAGCTTATAGGAAAACCAATTCCGGTTGGTTCAAACAATCTTACTTGGACATTGTTGAAACCAAATCACTCAGAAGGTCATAAACCCCATACTCTTAGCAATAAGACCTGGATAGAAAATTTCAGCAAACTCAATATTGCAGTGGACATTATGCATGAATGCTTTGAGAATGTTGAAGAGCCCTACACCAAGAGAGATCTTCTTAAAGATGTTATCTTCAACAAAAAGTAAGAAATTGTTTTCTAAATAGTTTTGTAGTTACATTGAGAAATGATAACTTTAATCATTAAGCTACCTTTAAAGTATTTTCACGGAAGATATGCATGTGGTGTTTGTTACACTGCATTGTCACGAGTCCCAATTATATTCTTTCATCCTTCAGTATCTTGATAATCTTGTAATGCCTTAGGTGTCATATAAATCCTTGCTGTAATACCATGTAATGTCAACGATTACCTAAAAATAAGGGATGCAGCTATGGTTTTGTACATTTTGGTCCATTATAGTCCTTTCAGTTATTCTAATGAAGAATTCCCTTTACTAATCACAAATCTGGAATGGCTGATATGTTTTACTATTTTCCAACTTATCAAGGGACTCATTCTGAAGTTCCTGTCTGTGCATGTGAAATTTATCATTACTGATCCAAATGACACCAAGAATGCCAGGCGTGTTTTAACAATTTTAGCTTAATCTGGTTTCTTGGTTAACCTTCTCATATTGTGTTACCTAGTTGTCTTATTTGGATGAATGCCTTGAAATGTTTGAACAGACATAATCCTGGTAAGACTCGTCCAATTGAACTTGAATAATTAATAAGGAAAATGTATTTGTCCCTTGTTTCTGGTTTCCTTAAGTTCAAAATGTCAAATTCCCAGAGACTGAGCTAGCCATTTCTTGAATTCCTGTTATTATTGCTTTGCGTTCATAAATTTTTTTTTAACTTGTACTAGCTTATAAAGTAGTAGAGAATGTGACATGTCAGATTCTTGCTACTTCAACTTTTCAGGTCAGAGCTCAAGCGTCTGAATTTTGAAGGATTTTATACAGTAGTCCTGCAGAAAGATGATGAATTTGTTTCAGCGGCTACAATTAGGTAGACATGATGGAACCCATGCTGGATCAAGGATCTATTTTGACTTTCTTTGTTTTATGTGTTTTCTTTATTATATGAATATATCAAGATGTTATTTTCTTCTTCAAGGGTCCATGGGGAAAAGGTGGCAGAATTACCACTCGTGGGTACTAGATTTCAGTACCGTCGACTTGGAATGTGCCGCATACTAATGAATGTTCTGGAAAAGGTAACCTTTTATGGACATGATCCCATTTCTTGTGAGGATTCCATTTTAACTTCAGATTCAGAGTACCTATTATCCTTAATTGTACTCGTATTTTTGTGGTTGCAAGAGAGTCAGTATTTGCATTTGGTAACTGAAAATATACTTATCAATATAGGGTTGCTGAGTTAAAACAGGTCTCTAATTTCTTAAGCTATATCTTGAATTCGGTTCTTGGTGTTTGGCAGCTCATCCACTAAAAAAAACAATATAGAAACATACTATACAGTGTATGCATGCCTAAGTGACAAGCCAATGTATCAACTAAAGGGCATCAAATTTGTTAACAGGCTTTGAAAAAATGTCTTGTTCAATATTGAGAAAATGTTATGTTGTAATTTAATTCATTAATTTGTTTTGATGGATAAAATTTCTTGACTGGTTTATTTTGTTGTTTCATTTCCTTCAGAAACTCAGGGAATTAGGAGTTCACACTCTCATTTTGCCTGCTGTTCCTAGTGTGTTGAATGCATGGACTGGTTCATTCGGTTTTTCCAAACTGATGGTCTCCGACAGATTACCATTCGTAGATTGCACCTTCCTGGATTTTCAGAGTACCGTGATGTGCTACAAGCAACTGATGAAAATGCCTTCTCCAGAATCATGCCTAACAAGAGGTCTGTTTCCAGGATAACGTAAAATTACATTATATTAATTAATTTGGTTTTTTCCTATTTACTGTTGGACACGGTTCTGTTTTGCAGAAATACTGCCACGACTCGATAATATTTATGCTGCAAATTGTGATACTATGGATCTTGAAGGAGGATTGTGTGCTACTTCTGATGTGTTTCAAGCAGTCGATTTTCAGGCTGGAACTTTGGAGCAAGGTCAAGCAGAGTATGTTGTTGTTGTCTCCCACTCCTTTAATTTAATAAAAAGAAAATAAGAATCAAAATTGAGTACAGATATTCAAAATGTTTTCTCCAGTAGAATATTTTTGAAGATCTCACATCCAAAAATTTTCTAGTATACCATTTGAATCAATTCTTTTCCAGAATTAGAAAGATTGATCACACAATAGTTACTGTTTTGATCCTTTATACGTGAAGTAGTGATATGAGCTATAATAACATCTTTCTTCACATGCCCACACATATCATTTATCCATATAAATGTGAGTTTACTACATCCTGGGTGCTGTTTTCATGTAATTTCCTTAGGATGTGATAGAATAGTTTCTTACATGTACATTCTCTCTTATCTTGACTACCCAGAATTAAAAAAAATTAGCCTAAACATTTTTGATTCTACACAAGAGTAATAAAGCTCCTGCTGAACTGACCTGAACCTGAGAGAGCCAGATTTTCCTGTCTTTGAAAAATTCCAATCTAATTAATATCTTCAATCCTTTTAAGAAAATTAGCCTTGTTCCACTAAGTCAGTTAACTAGTACTGTTGCAAACGTGTCATCGATTTTCTGTAATTTTGCTTATGATTTCTTCTATAACTAAATTCTGACCTCTTCTATTCCACTAGTGTGACGGCAACAAGTAACAACAGTCATGCTGAAGAGCCCATTAATCCTCAAATTATGGTATCTTTCATTTTTATTTACTCTCTAGTCCTTGCATGCAATTTGCATTTATCTCGCATTCCATTGTCTAATTGATGTTTGTTATCAACAGTTGAATTCTGAATCTGAAACTTGCGCCCATCAACAGAAGGAGAATAATAGTGGTATTTCTTTGAACATGGAAACGGGACATCGATTTGGTGGTCTGAAGGTCTACACAAGAAGATCAGCGAAATTTGAGATTAATACAGAACTGAAGTATTATAAAAGGAGGAGATTAAACTGTAAGTAAAAATGACTACTGAGTTGTGTTGTGATCGAATGAATGAATGAATGAATTCTGCTAATATATTTGGGAAGAGTAAATATGATTTTGGTTGGTTTCTTGTTGGGTAGAATATAGCTAACTGAAGCTCGTTTTGGGTATTGTTCTCCACAAATATGATAGTTTTTGGTGGGATTTTGTTTTGCAAATGCTAATGGATTGACAGATGTGAATTTTTTGTTCACTTCTGATTTTTGTGCTTAATATATAATCCGCTGTCTTATTTTAGACCGTCTGTCTGCCATTTTCTGACATGCAAGTTACAAAATTTTCAAGTATTTTAATTATTTTGAGTCAAATTTTCCCAGGTTTTATATCATATGAACGATAAGTTTTGATGAAAATCTTAAGCACCGTTTGGATAGATGAGTATTGGAAATGATAAAATATTAATGATATGATATCATATAAAGTGTATAAGAATTTAACGTTATGGTGAAGAACTGTCTGGTTTTTGTATTTAATGATTGAGATTTCTCATTTCAATTTGGTTAAGATTTTTGATTAGGTTGTAATCAAAGCAGAAAGTAGAGTAAATACTCCTATTACCAATGGGGCAAGAAATCTCTTTCCCGTGTTTGACGTCAAAACCTTTGTACTAGTTGCTGATTATTAGAGTGGGACCCAAAATCCCAAATCACAACACATGTCATAATTTTAAGGCTGAGAGCAAATTTCATCTCAATGGTCCATGCTAGAAATTATAGCCCGTAAATTGACTAAGATTATGGGGTGAGAAATCTCTTTCCCAAGGTACTTCTAGTATATTGAAGAGTCCAAGTATCTAGATGATAGGAAACATGTCTGATATTGAGGGAATTACCCTTCCTCAATCAGACGGTTGTGTATTTATTATATCTTAATGAAATATTATATCATCTTAATTAAATACTCTCTCGTAAATGTATCTTGGTAATTTGTTATGTGAAGAACAAAGAATGGCTACACAAGTTGTTCTCAGTTCATTTGAGGAAACATCAGAGGTTGTTAATGTTATTTATGCTGCTCAAGGAAAGAACCAAGGAAAAGGATTAATATAATGTTATAGTTGCATGGAGTTTGGGCATATTGCTCGCAATTGTGGTAATCAATTCTGTAATTATTGTAATCAGTATGGACGCATGATCAAACAATGTCCTACACGCCAAAACAACCCACAAGGCCATGCTTTTTCAGACTGCTATCTAAGAAACTACCACTATCAAATGTACAACCCAAATGCTAGCACAAATCAAACTTGTGAGTTTCTTCTCTTTTTTCACAAATGTGTAAAAGCTTTGAAAGATTCTCGATGGTCTACACTCGACCTAAAGCTTCGAGCTCAGAATTGGATGATTTCGTGTAGACAACGACCCCACTCCCTGCTTGGGGAATATGTTCCTTTATCATGGAGTGAGTCTTATTCCGGAGCCTTTCAAGCACGTCTGGATGAGGAGCAGATTGGAAAAATTCAGTTGGTGAAGGCATGTTACTCTAGAAAATGGTGCAACATATGATTTTCAAAACATTCTCTACCCTTGCACATTCTCTATCTTTGGTTTATTGATTCTGAGGCTTCAAATCATATGACTCGATCAACATATCGGATGCATAATCACTGAAAGTATACTGAAAACTAAAATGTTCAGATTGCTAGCGGAAGTAATATTCCAATTACAACAACTGTTCATATTGGACATTCCTTTTGTCATGTATTTATTTCTCTTGGATTGTCTACTAGCCTAATTTCAGTTCGACAATTAGTGAATAATAACTGCAACGTGAATATCTATCGTCATAGTTGTATTGTGCTAAATCAGGTGTTGAAGACGATGATCACGAGGGGATCTAAAGTGGGTAGATTAATTCCATTGCAATTCTTTTTTAAAAATTTGTCTTTTAACTTCTATTATTATTGAAATAAGGCTAACACTTGGCATAATGTCCCATTTGATGAAACATGATGAGTTTTAATCTAATAATTTACCTCTTGATTGTTTTGTTTGTAAATTAGAAAAGAGTAAAGTTTAAGTTTTCCTACTTATGGTACTCGTGCTAATACATGTTTTGAGATTATACAAATTGATGTTAAGGGTGTTGTTATTATCATTTCACAAGCGCGGTATAAATGTTTTATGACATTCATCGATGACTATTGTTGTTTTACATGGATATATTTTCTACATACTAAGTTGAGGTGTTAACTGTTTTCAAATGTTTTGTGGCTTATATTGGACTCAATTTTCTACCTCTATTGAGGTGTTACGATTTGATAGTGGAGAAGGGTACATGTCACATGATTCCAAGCTTTCATATATTAAAAAATCATGATATCTCAACACTTATGCTCGAATACTCTAAACAAGATAGGGTGGCTGAACGAAAAAACCATCATTTGGTGGATATGGTTCGTGCTTTGCTCTTAGTGAGATCTGTTTCGCCTTTGGGTGGAAGTTCTATCATTACAAATTGATTTATTTAATCAATTATCCTATCTATTGAAAATATACATAATGATGTTTGGGGTGTTGCTCATATCATAAATTATAGGTAGTATAGTTATTTAATAAAATTTATTGATGACTACAGTTGTTTTACATGGATATATTTTTGGCGTACTGAGCTAACGTGTTAAACTATTTTTAGATTTTTTATGGCTTATATTGAGGCTCAATTTTCTACCTTTATTTATGTTCCATGATTTGATAATGGAGGTGAATATATGTCATATGATTTGCAAGCTTTCTTACAACAAAAAAACATGATATCTCCAAGATCATGCTCAAATACCCATTGACAGATTTGGATGGTTGAACGGAAAACTATCACTTGCTAGATACGATTTGTGTTTTCCACTTGATTTTGGGTGGAAGCTCTATCAACCACAATTTATTTAATTAATCAACCACACTCTCAACATTGAGCTTTGGTTCTCCTTATTTTCATCTTTTTAGTAAGAAACCTAATTATCACATACTACACGTTTTTGGGTGTGTTTTCTTTGTCCAATTACATTCACATGAATGTCATAAGCTTACAGTAAGGTGTGCATTAATGGATAAAACATTACTCGTAAAGATTTTTTTGTGTTGTAATGTTGCAAATAATCAACTATCTATTTCTAGAATTTTGGTTTTCTTTGAACATGAGTGTTAGTTTCAACAACATGATCTCCCTTGACATGATGTTCTTCTTCCTAGCTTTGATGACATATCTCCATCCAAAGCGTTTTAAAGTTGGTTTTATCGATCAACTATGACAATCATCAACATTGCTAGTCCTTTTCAACTGTGATCAAACGCCCACTTCAACAAATCTTTAAAGATCTTATCATATCAGTCATCCTCATAATAGATTTAGTTATGTTGTTATTTTAGCAGACATTTTAATTCGTACCTCTTACTTTCAGATCATTAAACATGTATGTAAGGAGAAAGCTATGCAATAAGAATTTCTAGCTCTTAAAGAGAACCATACTTGGGATATTGTTCCTTGTATTATGTTTGTTAAACCCATTGAATGTAGATGGGTGTATTCCATTAAGCTGAAATTTGATGGTTCTTGTATCTGTTATAAAGCATGGTTGGTGGAACTTGGAAATCGACAAGAATATGAAGTTGATTATGATGAGACACTTGCACAGATTGCAAATATGACGATTATGCAATTTGTTTTAGCCATTGTATCTTCTAAGTGTGGTCTTTACAATAGATGATGTTGTTGGTTCGTAAACCGGCTAATAACAACAGCAGAGGGGGGGGGGGTTGAATGCAAACACTAGGTTACTTTTAGATATCTTTTCCTTTTAAAGTTAACTGAGTATAGTTTTTATATGCTTGCTGAGTGCGATATAAAAACGTATAAATTATTCAGCTCAGCTGGCACAGTTTACCTTCAACCTCTTACTGAGTAAGGATTACTCAGTACGAGTTAGATAACAAGCAAATATAAGAGAGATGAATGAGCAAGAAGCTGATGAAGCTAAACCCTTAGAGTTAGAACTATTACACTTGAGATTTTATCCTGGTTCGGCCCCTAGCCTACCTCCAGTCCCCGGATACCTTCTCCGAGCTTTAATCCACTAGTGGTTCATTCCTTCAATAGGCGGAGAAGCCTTTACAGCGAGTAAACAAGATTACAGAAAGTACCTTCCTTTCTAACTACCACTCAAACTCAGTTTGGGTACCCTTCCCAAACTGACTCTCAAGATTTCAGAAGAGATTTGCAAACTGAATTCAACTTATAAAATGTTGAATCCTTACAATGTTATCTCTTAGTATTGATTCTCTCTATTACAAACAAATATAGAAGTGGTTGTTTGCTGATTGCTTGATTTTGAATTTTTGGGAAGCTAGAATGATTTGCAGTGACTTAGCTCTTAGGAAATTCAAGGTGGTTCACCTTATTTCAACGTCTACTTCAGTCTTCTATTTATACTTTGAAGTTTTGTGAAGTAGCCGTTGCAGACTTCTCGTCTCCATAGTTCTTTAATATTTCTTCTCTTCACATCTTTCAAATCTTCCCGTTGGAGATAGCTTATGGGACATTCAGATATAGGAAATTGAACGTTGGGGCGAGATATGCTTCCATGGACGAAAGCTCTTTTGTGTTCAAGCGAAACGGATTTGGAGAGAGAGACGCGTGTTGAGTTACGTGTAATCTTGATTGGTTAATGTTGCTGACATGATCCGACATGCGTGGTGACACTAAGGAATGGAGCTCTGACAGCGGCGCACTTCATGGGTTTTATTCCTTAAATATTGGTTGAAGTGGAATGTCTGTCCCTTTTGTACTTCCACTATGAATATTCTGCAATTAAAAAACCATAGGGGAATATTCTATTTCCTCACAAAAATCGTTAATGGTAAAGCTGTCATATAATGCACAGAGTGTCACAGCAAGCTACTTTTAATTAATAAAAGCCACACTCAGTTCGTACTGAGTGGTTATTGCTTAAACTGCATAGTACTCAGCATGGACTCAACTGAGTAAAGCTAAACTCAGCTTTTCCTATCTAAGCCGTAACTTAATTGCATACAGCAAACTGAGTTGTTTTTTCACAACACTCAAGTTAGCTTTAATAATTAAGAGTATACTTAGTACCTAATTAAATTCACTAGCCTATTCGGTTTGCTATTTCCAAAACGTTTTATGTACTGTTAGGTACTAATTAACTTGGGTTCTACAGATGTTAAAAAAGCATTTTACATCGAGATCTTAAGGAAGAAATTTACATGACTACACCACCATGGTTCTTTTCAATACCTTCTTCTAAAGTTTGTAAACTAAAGAACTCACTCATGGTTTAAACACGATCCACATGCTTGGTTTGATAACGATCCACACTTATCAGCTTTACTTTTGTTTAAAGTCAATATGATTCCTCTTTATTTCTTTACAAGATTCCTAAAGTAATTAATTTGCTCCTAATATATGTTGGTGATATTATTATTATTATAGGGACAAACTCTACAATTGATTACTAAGCTTTAATAACACCTTCAAAGATCTTTATACATGAAGAATCTATGTCCTTTATGATATTTTTTAGGCGTTGAGGTGAAATTTATAGTATTTGGTCTTTTCTTAAATCAACATAAATACATTCAGGAGATATTTAAATTGGTTAGTCTTCACGATGATCTCCCTTAGAAGTTGAATATTATCATAATGATTTTTTACTCGACCTGACATTATATAGACGCTTAGCAGAGAGCTTGAATTATCTAATTGTAACTCGACCTAACATTTCTTTCTATCTAATAAGTTAGTCAATTTATATAGGTTCCTCGATACCTTCACTTAGCTGTTATCTGTCTCATTGTTTTCTATTTGCGAGGAACTTTCACCTAGGGTCTTTTCTTTTTAGTGGATTCTCCAATCTACTTGGTTGTATATAGTGATGTCGATAGGTTAGTTATCTTGATTTTCATCATTCTATTACTAGTTGGTGCATGTTTCATAGCAACTTTCTTATCCCTTGGAAAAGTAAGAAGCAACATTAGGTATCAAAATCTTCCACTAAGTCTGAGTATCGTGCTTTATCCTCAGCTTTCTAAGATTGTTTAGCTTGGAGGACTATTGGGTGAGCTTGGGTTTCCTCAATTAGAACCTACTCCAATTCATGTCGATAATACAAGTGTTATACAAATTACATCTAGACCATTCTTTCATGAGTGTACAAAGCACATCGAAGTAAATTGTCACTCTATTCATGAAGCATATGATACCAATATCTTTTCTCTACCTCACATTACAACTTATCAACAAAACCGGTGATTATCACTAATGTGATTTCACGATAATGACATCATATTATGGCTACAAAGTTGATGCTTCCGATCATTCAACATCAATTTAAGGGGAGGACATCAACTGCAGATTATCATTACAAAAAATTATGGGTTGTAAATGACTAAGATTATGACAAGATTCATGGTTGGGATTTGATTTATCATAATTTACAAATTAACTATATATATTATATTCTTAACTAAAATAGATTGTACATCAATTTTTATTTAAAGAAAGATATAATAAGAGAATGAGAGAAAGACATTTTATTCCTCAAAACTTTGTTAATTTGGACACCACGAGTGACAATTAGTGAATCATGACTACTGCATTCGTACTGTCCATCACTCCACTAAATAGGTTAGTTAACATTTTTCATTAGTAATTTAGAATCACCAATTCTCATTTTTGTAAAATATTATTATGAATATTTAGAATTGAATTTTTTATCATTTCAAGAATATTATTCTATTTACACATTCCTACTTGAAAATCGTGTCCATTTCTTTTTCAAAAATAGCATTTCAATGTCTTTTTTTATGTTTGCATATGTCTAGTATAGATGGAGCCAAGTTCCTTTTTCTATAATGGTAAAATTTAGTTTATTAACTCTATATTTGTAGTATCCAAGTTTATTTGCTATCCATCTTTATCCTTGCATACATTTTAGAGAGATGAATGCAAAATGCATAGCATCTCTAAAGCTTAAAGGTAGTTTAAGAAAGGAAGTAGATGAGATCGGCGATGCGCCCGATCATATATGAAACTTGTATACTTACTAATTAAAATATCTGCATTATATTCTCATCAACCAATATGAAAAAGTCCAAATCAAAACTTAAAGGGTAAGTTACTTTTTATGAGAATATATTTGACTATAGACTTTTTTACTCACCAGTTCTCAAATGCTAGAAACCACACTATTTATGTTGTGGCGGTTAGATGACATCACATATCACCATAACAATATGAGATTGTTCACTTTGGGTTTAAACTGTCATGAATTTTTTCTTAAACTTTTAACCCAAAAGGCATCATACCTGTGATGATATTATTCGTGCTTATAAACAGTGGCGGAGTCAGATTCTGAACATCAATGGATCACATTTTCAAGACGAAAATAGATCGACGGTAGATCGAAAAAACAATTAAGGTAGTGACTTTTTTTTACTAGAATGATTGAGTGAAGTGATACAATATTTAATATTTATTGTTAGCAAAAGAGAAATATGACGTGTTAATCGTCAAACCCTTTTGATTTTCAAGCTTAATGCATCACTAGATACCTGAACTTGTCCCTAAAAAACTACTGCCCCCCTAAACTTTCAAAGTGACCCCGTAGCTCCCTTAACTTTCAAAAAATGCACCACTTTGCTCCCTCTATGCCACGTGTCATCTTCTGGTTGGATTGACTTTTCAAAGATGTAACTTTTCTGATTTTCTCCCTCCAATCAGAAGTTGACATGTGGCACTGAGGAAGTAAAGTGGTGCACTTTTTTAAAGTTAAGGGAGCTATGGGGTCATTTTCAAAGTTCAGGGGAGCATTAGGTTTTTTGGGACAAGTTCAGGTACCTAGTGATGCATTAAGCCTTGATTTCATAATAGCCACCTCATATATTTGCTAAAAATTATTAATTTAATTCATATATGTAAATGTTAGACAAAATGTTAACATTTCAAAATTGAAAGAAAACCAATAAAAATAAAAGAAGAAAATATAATTTTATAATAGCATAGAATATAATATGATGTCTCACTAGTTTTGTAAGTAGAAAACATTTAGGTCTAATGCATAGTTTGCCCCCTGAACTTGACCTCAAAAGCTAAATGACCCCCTGAACTTTTAAAAGAACCCTGTTACCCCATGAACTTGTAAAAATGCCCCAGTTTGCCCCCTAAATTTATAAAAAATGTACCAATCAACCCCTTGATTGCCACATGTCAACTTCTGGTGGAGAGAGAAAAATGAAATATTTGAAAAGTCAAACAAACCAAAAGGTGACATGTGGAATTTATGGGGGCAAATTGGTGCTTTTTTACAAGTTAAGGGGGTAATAGGGTGCTTTATAAAGTTCAGGGGGTCATTTAACTTTTGAGGCCAAGTTTAGGGGGTATTTCATGTATTATGCCTTGAAAATATGTCAAAATGATAAATGTTTATTTAAGGGAGAAAGAAAGATAAATTGATGCAAAAAGAGGAAAAAGAAGGAAAATAAACTATGCCAAATTTATCGGAGTCAATGATGGTAGATCGACAATGATAAAAATAATGGATTTACCAATGATCGGTGCGATACAAATGATAGACTGATGATGATATAAGAAAAAAGTTTGTTTGATATTTAATAAATATATCATTTAAAATGTTCCTCATGTATTTTGTGTTGAACGATTAATAAATACACTGTGTTTGATAAGTTGAATGATTTTTAAATACACCATTTTCATTAGTTTTTATTGTCACTTTACATAAGTATATAAGATTTTAAGAAAGATTGATACAATATAATAAAAATAGATAAAGGAAAAGAAGAGTGAAAAGTCAAATAATGTAGAAAAATATCTTTTTATTGAAAAGTGGAAAACTATTTGTTCATAAGGATTTGAAAATATATAAAGTAGATAAAAGTGGATATGAAATGAAAAGAAAAAAAATGATTAAAAAAAGAGAATATGAGAAAAAAATAATAGAGATGGGAGAAGTACTGAGCGCATGAATTGAACCGTAGACCTCAAGGTTAAAGAGCAACAACACCACAGGTGGGGCACTTCTTACTATGTGTTTCAATTTAATGCATATATTATATACAATAAACCAAACACTACTCCATGTAAATAGAATATTCTGGTGGTTGGTGGGCCACGTGCCCCGCCACCCACCCCCATCCTTTCCTTCGCTCCTGCTTATAAATCAAGTTTGTCTTAACATTGTGAGATACTTATTTACCCAATAATTCTCCCTTGAACAAAGTATCATTGAACTTCCTTTCGACCGATCATCCAGCTATTTACTAATGCATATTTCAACTACATTACGACTATGTCAGGGTTTGGCTCTGATACCACTTGTCGGCACAGTCCAGTGACACTTAAGTAAACAATATCATACCGTTATGGGATAATGTGGGTTCCTTTAACGCACCAATATAAACTTGTTCATTTTTGTACTTCCCGCTATTATTTCATTTTTAGTAAAAAAAGTTCATTCAATAATTAAAAGTCAATACAACTATAATCAAAGGTGGACACGTGATAAACAATGTTCCCCTACTTGTCGAATAACCAAATATTCTAACTAACAAATGCATAACATGATTTGCCAATATGCCCACAAAAACAATGCAAAGGTAATTGAGAAGTTCCTTACAATAATCTAAAATAATGTCTGGTGGAGAAGAGAAAACAATACTATTATCTAAAACATTAACAACATTGAAAGTAATAACTTTCAAAATGATTTAATCGAAATTGTTAGCTTTGAGGAAGCTTAGAAACGAGAAGATGAGTTTACCATCATATAAAACATAATATTATAATCATAGTAATATGAGACATTTTTTCCAATTTTAATGATTTTTGGATTTGAACCCACAATTCTACGCTTTTTAAATTTTTCCCAAGGTAGTGACCACTAAACCAAAGCCTAGTGGCCGGAATAGAAATATATCTAAGTTAACATAAGATACAATATATGGCAGCTACTCAAAGGAAGAATTAGGGGTCGTTTAGTTAGCGGAATAATTATTTATACTCCACCGTATATAACCTTATTTCATTCATTTTTATTCTATTCCCATGGAATAATTATTCCGCTAACCAAACGAGCCATTAAAGTTACATAAAAAAATAAAAAATCGCAATTAATATACTTAAAAAAAGTACCTTGTGGTTTTACTTATTTGCAAAACAGGATCTGAGGAATTCTGTTTTTGCAAAAGGGGAATGAGTTTTTAAAAAAATTGCAAATAGAAGATCCTCAATATTAAATTATATCATAAAAATATATAATCTTGTTCGTTTTTATCTAAATATTTGTGGGATGGTTAATAAAAATACAATATACATGTGATAAAATTGAAATTTTATGAATAGTGCAAATATTTTTTTAATTTAATTATGATAAAAAACTTAAAAATCATTAAAATAAATATCTCCTAAAATTACTCAAATCCTGATGTATAATTTTTATATGATAAGGTTAAATTATTAGAATGTTGAATTATTTAAATATTCAATTAAACATCATTATTCTGAAATCACAAACCTCTTTTTGCAAATTTGTTGTAAGCACATACCCCATTTCGCAAAAATATTCATCCAATCAAGTTTTACAAATAATTAAAATAACAAGGTACTTCAAAAAATTTGTAAATATATTTGTCCTACACACAATATTATCACAATAAGTTAAGTAACTGTATTTTAAAAAATATTCCTAATAAGTGGGTTTAAGAGAAAAAAATTTAATTCACCGATTTTTTTATTAGAGCTTATTTTCTCCAAATTATTATTTTTTAAATAGATATATTGAAGGGAAATTTTAAAAATGTAGGGTTTGTGAAAATTATTTAAAAAATACCTTCCAACTGATCATTTCCATTGTATCACCAATTTTGAGTTTCAGTTTTCACTTCATACGTTTTATATATACACTATTTTATCAAGTTTCAGTTGCTTCCTCTTTTTGCATCGCGCGTTTTTCTCTATCAAATTCTCTCTTCCTTACTTCGATTCTCCCTGATTTTCTCTAGATAGAAGTTTCTTCAAGTCTGTTCTCTGCAATTCTTAAATTCTCTGCTTAAATTTAGTTTTCTAGCTTTCTATTAGGTTTTTTTCTTTCAATTGAGAATGAAGATCCATGGAGTTGAAGTCTTGTTGTCGATAGATTCGATTTGTCTCTTTATGTTTGTTTATGTTATTAATTTGCAAAAGGATTATGCAATTTTTATGTTGTTATTGATGTGAGGATTTCACTAGGTTGTATAAATGCACCAAGATGCAACTCATCCACTATGTGTTTGTGAAGATGCCTAAATGAATTAATAAAGAATTATATTGTATATATGTTTGTAAATTTAATAAAAAGAGAGCTCGAACAAATATTAGAGAAAGTTGAAAAGCACAGACTGAAAATGGATGATGTTGGTCCGTAAACCGGCTAATAACAACAGCAGAGGGGGGTGAATGCGAATAATGGGTTACTTTTGTGTATTTTCGTTTTAAAGTTAACTTGGTACAGTTTTTATATGCGTGCTAAGTGCGATATAAAAATTGTATAAACTGCTCAGCTTAGCTGGCACAGTTTGTCTTCAACCTCTTACTGAGTAACGATTACTCAGTATGAGATGGACAACAAGCAAATATAAGAGAGATGAATAAGCAAGATGCTGATAAAGCTAAACGCTTAGAGTTAGAACGATTACACCTGAGATTTTATCCTGGTTCGGCCCCTAGCCTACCTCCAATCCCTGAATACCTTCTTCGAGCTTTAATCCACTAGTGATTCGTTCCTTCAATAGGCGGAGAAGCCTTTACAGCGGGTAGATAAGATTACAGAAAGTACCTTCCTTTCTAACTACCACTCACACTCAGTTTAGGTACCCTTCCTAAACTGACACTCAAGATTAGGTAGACACTATTACAGAAAGTTCCTCCTTTCTAACTACCACTCAGTTTGGGTGCCCTTCCCAAATTGACTCTCAAGATTTCAGAAGAAATACGCGAATTGAACTCAACTTATAAAATGTTGAATCCTTACAATGTTATTTGTCAAAAATGATTCTCTCTATTACAAACAGATATAGAAATGGTTGTTTGCTGATTACTTGTATTTAAATTTCTAGGAAGCTAGAATGATTTGCAGTGACTTAGCTCTTAGGAAATTCAAGGTGGTTCGCTATTCACTTATTGTTCAACGTCTGCTTCAATCTTCTATTTATACTTTGAAGGTCTGTGAAGTAGCCGTTGTAGACTTCTCATCTCTATAGTTCTTTAATATTTCTTCTCTTCACATCTTTCAAATATTCCCATTGGAGATAGCTTCTAGAACATTCAGAGATAGAAAATCGAACGTTGAGGCGAGATAAGCTTCCATGGATGAAAGCTGTTTTATCTTCAAGTGAAATCAATTTAGAGAGAGAGATGCGTGCAAAGCAACGTGCAATCCTGATTGGTTGATGTTGCTGACAAGATCTAACACGCGTGGTGACACTAAGGAGTGGAACTCTGACAGAGGCGCACTTCATAGGCTTTATTCCTTAAATATTGATTGAAGTGGAATGTCAGACCCTTTTGTGTTTCCACTATGAATATTTTACAATTCTTTTACCTGTAAAGTTGCACAAGAATATTCTGTTTCTTCACAGAAACTGTTAGTGGTATAGCTGTCATACTCAACATATAGTGTCATAGCAAAACTCCTTTTATTACATAAAAGCCACACTCAGTTAGTTCTGAGTGGTTATTGCCTAATCTGCATAGTACTCAGCATGGACTCAACTAAGTAAAGCTGGACTCAACTTTTCCTATCTAAGCCGTAACTTAATTAATTGCATTTAGCAAACTAAGTTGAAATTTCACACCATTCAAGTTAGCTTAATTAATTAAGATTATACTTAGTACCTAATTAAATTCACTAGCCTATTTGGTTTGCTATTTCCAAAACGTTTTAAGTACTATAAAGTATTGTTTAACTTGGGTTCTACAATCTTCCCCATTTTAGACAGATAGAAAACTAGGTAGATGAAGAATTTAATTAAGTGAGACAGATTAAGAATAACAGTAGTACCTAGTAAGTGATGTAAGATTCCCTTTGCTGAGTGAGCTTTCCTTAGTTAGCTTAAACTCCCTCATACCGAGTGAGTCTTCCTTAAGCAGCTTAGCTCCCCCATACTTAGAGGATTTTCCTTTTGGGACTTCTCTTACTTCAGCTTTTCTTCAAGGTTTGGTCTCTTGTATGAATTCCTGCATCATACATATTATCATAGTAGAAAACATTCATACAGCATATTATAAGTTAAGAAAAACTTAACTTTGAGGTGAAAAACTTGTTGTATAAATACATAACTTAGTCAGTACATAATGTATGTTCTGAGCTAAGATTGCATTAGGTCCTATTACAAGTTTTTATTTAACTACTTGGAACTAGCCTAACGCCTATGAGCTGAGTGAGAAGAAGATCCATGCTGTTTATCCTTGTCATGAGTACTTGACATTTGCTGTGGATCCCTGTGCTGAGGAAGAGATCCCTTAAGCTGACTTGTCATTCGGACAGCATCTTCAACTACTTTCTCCCCCATTGATATCTGGCCTTGAATAATTTGATCGAGGCAGGCATTAAAAGCTTCGAGAGCATCTTGGAAGCTTTCTTACTGGCCTATAATTACAGGGGATATCTCCTGCTCTAGTTGCTCCTTTCCCTTTACGGAGAGAAGTTCTTGGTCATTCAATTTACTTAACAGTAGATGATGACACCTTGAGAGATGGGGCGATCTGGTTAAAACCTTGGCTCGCAAACTGTTGAAAACACTGTAGTAAACCACGGAAGTCCATTGCTGTCAGTGTGATTCAGTCTGGATTCAATGTCACAGATCTTTGGGCAGATGGTGGCTACATTTTTGGAAGTAAATTCGATGTCCTTGCCATCCAACTCTTCCAGTCACAACAAGGAGTCAATCTTCTATGCTATGTCATAAATGTTGGATTTCAACTCATCAAGCTTGGCATGAACTGACAATCCAGTCTTTGGGCAGAGAGATTGACTTGAAGGCATACTAGGCGTAGTCATGGTAAGCAGTAGTTGTCCTATAGCGGTAACAAAGAACTTCTGTGAAGAAGCAACCTTATCCGTGATGTGGTCTGTGATCTCTCTTTGAATAGACTCCATTTTGGTGCTGAGAGGATCTAGATTACTAACAAGTGCCTTATCCAGCTTTGCAGAGATGGCCTCCAACAGCT
Source organism: Euphorbia schlechtendalii (assembly GCA_949673415.1). Classification (NCBI taxonomy): domain Eukaryota; kingdom Viridiplantae; phylum Streptophyta; class Magnoliopsida; order Malpighiales; family Euphorbiaceae; genus Euphorbia; species Euphorbia schlechtendalii. The sequence goes on along the minus strand of CATIWQ010608503.1, from coordinate 26,337 downwards.
TCAAAACTTGGTCTTGTTTTTGGTTATGAAGGAGCATGAACTTGGCCTCTTATTCCACAACCTTAGCGATGTTGTGGCCGATATCCTTGGTAGATGTCACCTCTGTGGTCAGTCCGCAATCTTGCAATCAATGAGCCTCTTTATTTTTGTTTGTTTCTTGCCGAATTCATGAATCTGTGTCACTTGAGTAGCTATGTTGGTACTCAAGAGACTCAGCTGCTCAGTAGCAGCATCTACACTACCCTTTATCTTTCCTACGATGGCATTTGCCAACACAGTAGACATGGGGATAGATGCAGTGGCTGCTCCAAGCTGGGCTGCAGACTCAGTTAATCCATTTAGGATCAGAGCCATCTTATCAACCAAGCTCTTGGCACTCTCTTTTGCCAAGTGACTTCGAATAGCCAACAAGTTACCTTGGATCTTCTCAAACTCCTCAAAGTAGAGAGATTCACTGGGTACACTTATGTGTTGTTCGAACTCAGGCAAGTTTACCTTGGGTTTGGAGGATAAGTCCATTAATTCTTGAGTCAGTAGCACTTGGCTTACTGCTCCATCTAACTCAGTATCAATCCTGAGCACTAGAAATTACTTTCTAGCTAACTCACGGATCTGTGTGAGGAAGAATGTATCAGCCATTTCTGGCTGTCTGCTAGATTCAGGTGCTTCCTTAGTTGTAAAATTTACCTCAGCAGCCCGATCACTTGCTTTTCCCTGCTGAGCGAAGTTCTTAGCATTGGGAAGTTCCTTAACCAGATGGGTTAAGGGGGGTAGAGGATGGGTTTGGAGAAGTGGTAGATGTTTGTTCAAATGAAGGAACTGGCTTGGGAGGAATAGAAGGAATGGTAGTTGGAGTTTGATGTTGTACTGGAGAAGGGTTAAGTACTGGTGAAGGAGTTGGAGAAGAATGTACTTGGCTAGTATTTGGTGAAGGAATATGGATAGGAGAAGGTGGAATTGCAATGGGAGAATTTACAGTATTGGTAGGAAGTGTTGAATTTTCAGTTGGTAATTCAGTATCTACAGGAGTAGAAACTGAGGTGATTGAAGAATGTACATGAATATATGGGATTTACAAAAGAAATGGGGGTAGGATTTAGAGGAACCTTTGGGTCAGCTGTTTGACCCAAGGATGGGTCGGCTTGAGGTTCTTCAAACTGAGTAGAAGGTACCTCAGTTTGAGTGACAGAGGGTAAGGAGATGTTAGGATCCTGAGAATCAGACTACTCAAGGATTATGTTTGGGGTTTCTCCAACATCATCCTCGCTGCTCACCACCTGAACAATGCATTTCAGAGGTCTGTTGGTGGTAGAGTGCTTGCGCTGAGTGCCCTTTACTTTGGTAATTACCTCATCAAACTCAGCAGCAGCAGTTTCCTTAGACTTCTTGGCCTCACCCTGTTCCTCAGTTTCTTTTGAGATAGTCAGTTTACGCTTCCTTTGGCGCAGGGTTTCCTCAGCCTCAGTCTCAGTCTCTTTTCCTTTGTCCTCCGCCATCTTCTTAGCTAGAAACTTGGCCTCCGCTTCTCTTTGTGTATGGGTTTTAGCCTTCATTTGTCTTCTCTGGCCCTGGTACAGAGCAGGGGCTTCACTGGACTTGGCTGGACTCTTCCATTTGTCTTTAGAGAAAGCAGCCTGTTGTGCTGTGGAGGAGGTGGTAGCTATCTTCTCAAAGATGCTTGAGATTGGGGCATTATCAGAGATGGAATCATCCCCAAACTCAGCCATAAATGGGTCTTCCTCCTCCTTGCTGATATTTACAGGTACTACTGTCGGTACTGACTTCAACTTGCGCTGCTGTTTAGCCTTGTTGTACCTAGCATGCACCTTTTGATGAGTCAACTTGCTGAAGTGAGACATCTCCAACGTCTTCTTTACTGGCAGAACTGTTCTACCAGATTCCCCCAAAAACTCACCCAAATCGACTTTCACTACCCTCGTTATCTCAGATATGAGGTAACCACAGTGATAGACGGTAGTCACTTTGGTTAGGTGATGGAGTATCAGCACTGGCTAGTTAAGTTTCTTACCCTCTACCATATGGTAGACCACACACCTTTCGAAATAGGTGCAACTAGTCAATGAGCCAGTCTTTGGTAGCTTTGCTACAAGCTCATGACACGTCTTGGCTTCCTAAAACATTCTGCTAGCAGCAATCTCCCCAGATACATAATTTACGGGGAGTTCCCAATCTTCAGGAACAAGAACTGCATCTTCATCACCAGGTCCCCTAAGTTGAGTTCCTGAATTAGGCATGTTGAGAATGCTCGCAATGAGCCTGGTACAGATCAGTGTTGTCTTACCTGCACACTCCATCAATAAGATGTCATTAAAGCCTTCGATAGTGTATAAATGGGTGTAGAAGGCTCTCATGAGTCCTGTTACTACTGGACCTTCCATCTTTAGAAACGCACTGAGTCGCTGTTGCTTAATGACTCTGTGCATAGTCTTGTTCAGCAGCAAGCTTTCATAGTCAACCTCGTAGACTGGGCCAAAATCTAGGTTGTCTTCCCACACAATTTTGGCGATGCGTATTCTTGCCTTCAAAGTGATTTTCTCCATATTCACTTGATTGTTCACCATAATTTTCATTGTTGTGGTCTCCTTGAGTCTATAGGTGCTTTTGATTTTTGCCATTTGAGTTTTGAGAGGAGAAAACAAGAGAGTTTGCAGAAGTGAGAAATTAGGGTTCGAATGCTTTTGAATTTCAGTTTGCAGAAAGTAAGTAAACCTTCTCTCTTCCAGATAGTTATCTTTTATAGGTAGCGACCCATTTTTAGGGAATACATGTCATAATCTCAACTTAAGATGGATAATTAACGTTGAGATTAACTGCTAATGAACTGCCTCAGTAAAATGGTGAGTTTAGATAATGACGGTTCCAATTCAGACGCACGTTGTTTTGAAACGTAGTGCTTGAATTAAAGCTGTGAAATTGAATCTCACGCTGTTACTTCAAGAATACTGACGGTTTTTATCCACGTGTCTTCTCAGGGCTTGATCTCCAACACCTAGCCAAAAATTGGAGATTTTCATTTCCTTCCTTATTCTTCTTCAATGTGGATTTGCCATACCAATTAATTGCCTCAGTGTGATGAATTGCTCCTTTGGTAATGGCTTGGTGAAAATGTCAGCATGCTGTTCTTCAGAAGGAACATACTCTAGCTTGACATCTCCTTTCAGTACATGGTCTCTAATGAAGTGATGTCTGATATTGACATGCTTCATTCTTCCATGCTGAACTGGATTTTTGGATAAATCAATTACACTCTTGTTATCGCATATGACTTTGAGACAGTTGAACTTGATTCCATAATCTTCCAATTGCTACTTTATCCAAAGGAGTTGGGCTACGCAACTTCCTGCTGCCATGTACTCAGCTTCAACTATACTCAGCGTAATTGAGGTTTGCTTCTCGCTATACCAAGAAACATGGCATTCTCCAAGGAAGTGGCATCCTCCAGTTGTACTCTTTCTATCCAGCTTATCCCTTCTATAGTCTGCATCTATGAATCCCTTAGTAGTGAAATCTACATTGTTGGGATACCATAGACCTGGTTCAGTTGACTCTTGCAAGTACTTGAGAATTCTCTTCATAGCTGCTAAATGAGATTCTCTAGGATCAGCTTGGTAGCGAGCATAGTAGTACATAGCATACTGAATGTCTGGCCTGCTAGTAGTGAGATAAAGAAGAGAGCCAATAATTCCTCTATAGAACTTACTATGCACAGATTTTCTAGCTTCGTCTTTACTCAGTATAGTATCAGTGGCCATGGGAGTTGACATTGGTTTTGAGTGAACCATGTTAAATATCTTCAGGACTTCTCTTGCATATTTAGTTACACTAATGAAAATTCCATCATCAGTGATTTGAAGACCAAGAAAGAAACTGAGCTCTCCCATCATAGACATCTCGAACTCGCTCTTCATTTGTTCACTGAATTCCTTACCCAACTTTTCATCAGTTGCTCCAAATATGATATCATCAACATATACTCGGACTAGCAACACATCTTCATTTCTTCGCCTGATAAACAAAGTCATATCTGTTTTTCCTCCTTGATAGCCTTTGCTGATTAAGAAATTGGTCAGCCTCTCATACCATGCTCTTGGTGCCTGCTTCAATACGTAGAGAGCTCTCTTCAGTTTGAAGATGTTCTCAGGATTTTTGGCATCTTCAATTCCTGGAGGCTGGTGACCAAATACTTCTTCTTGAATGAATCCATTTAAGAAAGCGCTCTTCACATCCATTTGAAACAATTTGAAATTCATATGGGATGCGAAAGCACAAAGGATTTGAATGGCTTCAAGTCTGGCTACTAGGGCATAGGTTTCATCAAAATCAATGCCTTCCTGCTGGTTGTAGCCTTGAGCGACAAGTTTGGCTTTGTTTCTGATAACATTGTCATCTTCATCAAGCTTATTCTTGAAGACCCATTTGGTACCAATTATTGATCTTCTTTTAGGCTTAGGAACTAGATCCCAAACATAATCGCATTTGAACTGATCTAGCTCTTCTTGCATTGCGATCATCTAGTAGTCGTCTCCTTCTACATCTTCAAACTTCTTGGGTTCGATAAATGATATGAAGGTTGGATGACTCATCATCCTATTGAGTTATCTTCTTATCATCACTAGATTGTGAACATCATCGACTATGCTGTTAAGCGGATGGTTGTGATGAGCTCTAATCTCTCTAGGTAGACTTGGATCAGCTACTGGAGGATTGACACTTGGTTGCTAAGGTGGTGGTTGATCTTCTCCATCATTGAAGTTTATTGAAAGATCTTCATCATCATCTTTGGTTTCCTCAGCATGGAGATTCTGAGCTGAGTTGGGTAACTCAGCTTATGGCGTACTGAGCGGATTTGAAAACTGAGTGGCTCCTTCATCTTCTTCGATTGGACATCTTTCTGCAATGTTAGTTTCATCGAAATCTACATGCATAGACTCCTCTAAAAGACCGGTTCTCTTGACATATATTATATATGCCCTACGGTTAGTTGAGTATCCTAAAAAGATACCTTCATCAGACTTAGGATCAAACTTTCCTAATTACTCTTTGGTGTTAAGAATGAAACATCTACAGCTAAAAGATCTGAGGTAACCAATCTTAGGCTTGTGCCCTCACCAAAGCTCGTAGAGAGTTTTCTCAAGAGTTGGGCGAATTATACCCGATTCAAGATATAACATGTTGTGTTAACAGCTTCTCCCCAAAAGTATTTTGGTAGATTATTATCACTTAGCATGGTTCGAGCCATTTCAACTATGGTCCTATTCTTCCTTTCTATAATCCCATTTTGTTGAGGAGTATGGGGAGAAGAGAATTTATGCTTAATTCCATGCGCTAAACAGAATTCTTCTAAATGGAAATTCTTAAATTCACGTCCATGATCACTTTGGATTCTACTGATTTTAGTTCCTAGTTCATTCATTATCCGATTACTGAGCTTGACAAAAGATTCATAAGTCTCATCTTTGCTACTTAGCAAGACTGCTCATGTGAATCTTGTGAAATCATCTACAACAAGTAGAGTGTATCTCTTACCACCTAAACTCATAGGTTGAATTGGACCAAGGAGTTCTAGGTGTAGCAGCTCTAACGGTCACTTAGTTACTACGTGATTTATAGATCTAAATGATTTCTTAACTTGCTTACCAAGCTGGCAAGCTAAGCAGAGTTTATCCTTTTCAAAACTGATGCTGGGTAACCCCAAAACTAATTGCTATTTGGCCAGTTTGGATAGAATATTCATATTGATATGACCCAACTTTCTGTGCCATAGCCAAGAATTATCCTCCTTAGGTATGAGACATACATTAGAGGAGCCAGGGGATAAATTAACCATATAAACATTATTGGTTCTAAGAGCAAAGAGTATAATTGAGTTAGTGTTACTGTCAATTACTGAGCATCTTGCTAAGTTGAAAATAACCTTCCTACCTTTGTCGTAGAGCTAGGCTATACTGAGCAAGTTGAACTTCAGTCCTTTGACTAGAGACACCTCTTCGATTGAGGGAGACACGCCTATAGTGCCACACCTAACAATCTTGCCTTTTTGGTTATCTCCAAAACTGACACTTCCATTTCTCTTGTGTTCCAAGGAGAAGAACTGATTTTCATCTCCTATCATATGCCTTGGAGCTTTCGCTATCCAAATACCACATTTGAGAGTCATCAGCAGAACTAAGGCTCACCTGCAAAATAATTAAGTTTTCTTAGGTACTCATGCTTTTAAGCTGGGTCCTCCTTTATTAGCAGTGCTTATGTTTGTCCAATTATTTTCATCATAATAACTGTTTTTATGTCTATATTTTACTGTGACATGTCCAGTTTTCCCACAAAAACTGTACTTAGTTTTTGTTTTGGGCTGACTCGCTTTCTTCTTTTTAGAGGAATTGTTCCTCTTTTAATTGCGAGTTTGGTTATTCGTAATTTAATTGTTGGCAGGAAGAGGACCCTCTTTCTTCTTTAATGTTGATATCTCAGCAGTCAGCTCATCTAATTTATTAGTGAGCTTGCTGATAGAACATTCTTGATACTCAGCTTTTTCTTGAAGAAAGCGGATATCAAGCAATAAGGAAGTGTTAGTATCTTCTAGATTGTCGCTTCTCCTCACTATCTCTTTGATGTTTTTCATCGATTTATTTGTTAATTTCATTACATCAAAGAGAGCATGGGCGAATTCTTCAATTGATAAAGGAATTTCAGAATATACCTCAGTATGATGATCTTTTCCTTTATCATGCTCAGCTTCAGAGTTGTCAGCAGAAGACTTTGAACCAGAGGTAGATGCTGAGCGTTCGCCTCGATTATCAATAGCCATCAAGTAGAGATTGGCTGATTCAGTGGCTTCTTCATCAGAAGATGAAGATTCTTCTAAGTCACTCCAAGTGGCAGCAAAAGCTTCATTCTTCTTGGAGAATCTCTTCTTGAATCTGTCCTTCTTTGCCTTTGGACAGCTTGACTGGATGTGGCCTTTTTCTCTACATCTAAAGCACTTAACATCTTTGCTGTGCTCTTTCCTTAGTCCTTCCTCAGCTCCACGTCGATGCTGAGTTGACTTGATTTTAGCGGGAAACTTCTTCTAGTTGAACTTCCCATCCTTCTTTATAAAGCTTTTAAAACACCTTGTAAGAAGAGCCATGTCTTCATCAGAGTCGCAGCTAGTGGACTCATTAGATGAGTTTGCTTTAAGGACAATGGCTTTGCTTTCCTTACTCCAATTTCTCTTGGAGTCATCTGAGTACTTTCTCAGCGACATCTCATGGGTCAGCAAGGTGCCTATCAGCTCATCATAGCTGTAGGTCTTAAGGTTATGAGCTTCCTCGATTGCGCTCTTCTTGGAATCCCACTCTACTGTGAGAGTGCGGAGAATTTTCTTGACGAGCTCTTCCTCGTTGAACTCCTTTCCAAGTCATTTTAGTTCATTAACAATGTTAATGAACCGGGTATTCATACTCTGAATACCTTCATTGGTAGCCATCGAGAACATCTCATACTCTCTCAGCATGAGGTTTATCTTTGACTTCTTGACCTTGTCTGTCCCCTCTTAAATAATCTCTAGTTTCTTCCAGATTTCCTATGCTATTTCACATCCTGAGATCTTGTTAAATTCTGTAAGATCAAGCGCATAGTGTAATTAATTAATAGCTGTGGCATTCTGTTTGAGAAGCCTCAAATCAGCGTCATTGTAATCCTCTGGATCTACAGGTCTACGCACACCGTTCTTTATCTCAGTAGGAACTCTGGGACCAAGCTCTATTACGAGCCATGCCTACATACTTTGTGACTGGATGAAGTTCTTCATACGATTCTTCCAGAACGTATAATGATTACCATCGAATAGAGGAGGTCTGGTAACAGACATTCCTTCTTTTAGAAGAACTAATGACCAGTACTTGAGCTGAAGTTATTAAATGCCATTTAAGGATCTGACTCAAGATGATTAGTCTTAAAGTTGAGCAACAGCTCTGATACCACTTGTTGATCCGTAAATCGACTAATAACAACAGTAGAGGGGGGGGGGTGAATGTGAATATTGGGTTACTTTTGTGTATTTTCATTTTAAATTTAACTTTGTACAGTTTTTATATGCGTACTGAGTATGCGTGCTGAGTGCGATATAAAAATTATATAAACTGCTCAGCTTAGCTGGCACAGTTTATCTTCAACCTCTTACTAAGTAACGATTACTCAGTACGAGATGGATAATAAGCAAATATAAGAGAGATGAATAAGCAAGATGTTGATGAAGCAAAACGCTTAGAGTTAGAACAATTACACCTGAGATTTTATCCTAGTTCGGCCTCTAACCTACCTCCAGTTCCCAGGTACCTTCTCCGAGCTTTAATCCACTAGTGATTCGTTCCTTCAATAGGCGGAGAAGCCTTTACAGTGGGTAGACAAGATTACAGAAAGTACATTCCTTTCTAACTACCACTCACACTCAGTTTAGGTACCCTTCCTAAACTGACACTCAAGATTAGGTAAACACTATTACAGAAAATTCCTCCTTTCTAACTACCACTCAGTTTGGGTACCCTTCCCAAACTGACTCTCAAGATTTCAAAAGAAATATGAGAATTGAACTCAACTTATAAAATGTTGAATCCTTACAATGTTATTTCTCAGAAATGATTCTCTCTATTACAAATAGATATAGAAATGGTTGTTTGTTGAGTGCTTGTATTTGAATTTCTAGGAAGCTAGAATAATTTGGAATGACTTAGCTCTCAGGAAATTCAAGGTGGTTCACTATTCACTTGTTGTTCAACGTCTGCTTCAGTCTTCTATTTATACTTTGAAGGTCTGTGAAGTAGCTGGTGTAGACTTCTCATCTCTGTAGTTCTTTAATATTTCTTCTCTTCACATCTTTCAAATCTTCCCGTTGGAGATAGCTTTTAGGATATTCAGAGATAGAAAATCGAACGTTGAGGCGAGATAAGCTTCCATGGACAAAAGCTGTTTTATCTTCAAGTGAAACCGATTTGGAGAGAGAGACGCGTGCAGAGCAACGTGCAATCCTGATTGGTTGATGTTGCTGACAAGATCTGACATGCGTGGTGATACTAAGGAGTGGAGCTCTGAAAGTGGCGTACTTCATGGGTTTTATTCCTTAAATATTGATTGAAGTGGAATGTCAGACCCTTTTGTGTTTCCACTATGAATATTTTGCAATTCTTTTACTTGAAAAGCTACACAAGAATATTCTGTTTCTTCAGAGAAACCGTTAGTGGTACAGCTGTTATACTCAGCATATAGTGTCATAGCAAAACTGCTTTTATTACATAAAAGCCACACTCAGTTCGTACTGAGTGGTTATTGCCTAATCTGCATAGTACTCAGCATTGACTCAACTGAGTAAAGCTGGACTTAGCTTTTCCTATGTAAGCCGTAACTTAATTAATTACATTCAGCAAACTGAGTTGAAATTTCACACCACTCAAGTTAGCTTAACTAATTAAGAGTATACTTAGTACCTAATTAAATTCACTAGCCTATTTGGTTTGCTATTTCCAAAACATTTTAAGTACTGTAAAGTATTGTTTAACTTGGGTTCTACAAATGAATTGGTGGCTATTTTAATTGTAAATTCATCTACTAATTCCGATTTTTATCACTCTCATCGGTCTTGGAAGCCTGCTCTTCAAAGTATTCTTGAACTTAATCAGCTGATTAGTTTTAATTAATTATCTTACATGTTCTAATCACTTTATAATGCATTTTTATTACTTTTCAAGATTAATTTGACACTACTTGTTCTTCATACCAGTTTCCTGCCACTTACCTACCACTTTTTAACTTGTTTTGACATTTTTTGTTCTTCATACCAATTAGATACCAGATTCCTATTATTTTGATTCAATACTTTATAGAGATTTATCTTACATGTTTTAATCACTTTCTAATGCATTTTCATTACTTTTCAAGATTAATTAGACACAACTTGTTCTTCATACTAGTTTCCTACCACTTATCTACCACTTTGTTACTAGTTTTGACATTTTTTGTTCTTCATACCAGTTTCCTACCAGTTTCATATCAGATTCCTACTGTTTTGATTCAATACTTTATAGAGATTTATCTTACATGTTCTAATCACTTTATAATGCATTTTCATTACTTTTCAAGATTAATTTGATACAAGTTGTTCTTCATACCAGTTTCCTACCACTTACCTACTAGTTTCTTACTAATTCTGATATTTTTTGTTCTTCATACCAGTTTCATACTAGTTACATACCAGTTTCCTACTGTTTTGATTCAATATTTTGTAGAGATTTTATCGTATCACTTTCTAATGCATTTTCATTACTTTTAAGATTATAATTGTTTGTTTATTGATATGGATTTTGATATGTATTTGTGTTACTTACCATATTTTCATAACAAATTTAACACACCTTGTTCTTCCTACCATTTATATACCACTTTTCTACCAGTTTCTTACCAGATATCAAATAGTTGAAAATTTTTTTCGAAAAAATATAACACAATAGATGTCATTTCGAAGATAAAAATGAGACGAACAATAAACTCTAAAGCAACATGTAAAAAAAATAAATGTTTTGAGAGATAATGATAAAATAAGATAACAAAATTAAAAAACACACATAGAAGGTAAGGGAGGAGAACACACAAATTTAGAATATATAGGAGGTAAATATGAAACTTAATTGATTAAATAAGTTAGGGCATAAAACTTGAGTTGAAACTATTACTAACTTTCAGCCCATATATAAAATTTTCCCCATGGTTTGGCAACATTGCTTATACATAAGATCAGAATGTTGCTCTATTCAATTACTATTTTTGAATTGAACATATTGGATCAATTTCTTCTTCAAAATAAAAAGGACATTTTACGTAATTAATATTCTATAATTCAGTTAGCATATATCTTCTAACTTAAACTTATTTACATTTTTTTAACTTTGCTTTCTTATTTTTTATTTATCCCACAAACTATTTATTTTTTTAACATATCAGTTTTGAATATTTTCTTCGTCTTTATGTTTCCTTTCAAAACAAGATACATGATGCTATACTTTTTCCAAACTTTTTTTTACCTATACATATTAGTTTTATAGTTGAGACATAGTTAAAACACATTATTGATTTAATACATATAAATATAACACAATCATATCAATTTGAAATATTACAAGTAAACTATAACAAAATATAACATAATTATATCAATTTGAATTAACTATAAGTTAACTATAATATGTGATTTTGTTATGTAAATTATATTTATAAGTAAACCATGAGTAAATATAAGACAACTATAAAATGAGATTTTTATATTAAAAATAAATTAAAACACATAAATATAACATGATTACATTAATCATAATATATTAAATAAATTATAATGTGATCATGGTAAAAATATAACAAAATTATGTTGATTTGAAATAATTATAAGATAACTGTAAAATGTGATCAAGTAACTACAACATAATTACAAGGCGATAGAATTATAAATTCAAAACCTTTACAATACACTTTTTGACAATTAAATTAAGTATGATAAAATAGTAATTATTTATTTTAAACATGATAGTTTTGCGCATTTCCCAGATAAAATCAGTCAAACCCATCATCCCATCAGTTTGGTAGCATTGCTTGTACATTAGATGAGAATAATGCTCTGTTGAAGTGCATCAAGTAAAGCAAAGAACATGCTTTTATGTTACTTTTTAACATATTTGTTCCATTGCTAGAAAGGGAATTTCTGCTTCATTCTTTCTTTTTTAAAAATAATATCTGAATTAAAAAAATTAAACACAACTTTTTATTGTAATCTAATTAACAATGAAATTTCATTAATATTTTCTTTTCTTTGGCAATCACAACTAAAATTTTCCCATTTCAAGCTCAAATTTTTACATATTTAGTTCCAAAATTGTCGTTAACAGTTTGAAGAAATTGTTACAGAAATTTGAATAATTTCTAAGCTTATAAAAATTAATAGAAAAAAGACCTTTATTTGTCAATCTTAATTTATTTCCTTTTTTAAAGCAGCCCACCTCATGGCCTACAGCCCATGAGGCCCGCACCAAGCCTAAAAGGCTTGAACAGCAGAGATAACTCCCGTGGTTATGCTAGATTTAGTGCACGAGGGCGGTTGCAACACTATGAGAGCGGTTAGCGCGCACCTTTCTTGCATGATCAGAGCGGTTATGGCATGATTGGAACAACTATAAATGCTAATTTTGCGGGAGTTGCTCGGGTACTTACTTCTAATCCTAAAAACTCATTCTAGCATTTTAAATAAGTATATGAGGCATTCTGTCACATTTCAAAATTTAAAGGTGACAATAATCAATTTTGAACAAATTCATTAAAGTATACGTACATTAAACGATATATTATAAAATTTTAATCAAAATCATTGAAATTTCGTGTTTTGTTGTGATTTAATCTAATATTAATCATTTTTATAAAACATTTTCAGAGTAATTACAAAGTATAAATTTATTATTTATTGTCATGAGTAATTTTTTATGCTAGGCATAAATAAAATATTTTTTAATAGCTGTAATGTTATCAATTACCCTTTTAATTTACGCACAAATATTTTTGGTTATATACAATTTTTTTTTAAAAAGAAAAACTGCCTTAAAATATATTTTGATAAATTAAATTGCTAACATTGAATCTGTATGAACAAAAACACTTAACAATAATTTCATTTTCACTCATTGGTCCAATAATTTTGTCTGATACTGCATGGTCAAAGATTTTGAAATAGCAACCCAAATCCCCAGTTTTTCACAGTGTTCAATTAAACTGTTCAATAATTCATTCTTTTTATAAATATAATTTAATTATTTATAGACATAGAAACTTGCATTTGCAGACAAAACAATATCAGTATGTTTTTCTTTATTTCTCTAAAAAATGTAAAAAAAAAAGACCCATCCCCTCTGTTACAAATCAAACCCACTCTGCAATATCACATGCCAGAAACTAACAAAAGCTTAAAAAAAAAAGATAAATAAATTTTCCTCACTGTACTCTCACTGTAACCCAAACAAAATATCTCCAATTTCTATAGTGTTTTTCCCTTTTACCTCTTTCCGTTTATTCAAAGTTTGAATCTTTATCTCAGATTTCCCCTTTCCTCTCTGTTCTAGCCATGTTTGCTGTTAATGGGTTACAGAAATGGCTGTTTTTGGGTTTATTAGTTGCATTACTGGAAACCCAAATGGCATCTTCAGCTTTGATAATGAGCATGAGAAATAATCACAAGAAACACCAGAACACAAGGCCAATGATTCAATCCAACCAAACAAGTAGTTGTTCTTTGTTTGTGGGAAACTGGGTTAGGGATGATTCTTACCCACTTTACCAATCTTCAAATTGTCCCATTATTGAGCCTCAATTTGATTGCTTTAAGTATGGCCGCCCTGATTCTGATTATCTCAAGTATAGATGGCAGCCTCTCAACTGTCAGCTGCCAAGGTACTGATTTTTTGTTTTTGTTTTGGTTTTTTGGGTTTTTTTGCGAAATGGGTTGTTTTTTGTAGGTTTAATGGGGCTGAGTTTCTGAGTAAAATGAAAGGGAAGAGTGTGATGTTTGTGGGAGATTCACTTGGGAAAAATCAATGGCAGTCTTTGATTTGTTTGATTTTAGCTGATTTGCCTTCTTCTGCTTCTACCCAGATGAGCAGAGGGCTTCCTCTCTCCATTTTCAAGTTCTTGGTAATAATTTCTTTTCTTTTTTTGTTCTTTGTTGAATTGGAATGTCATTATCAATCAGTGGCTGTAATGCAGATAGAACTTAAGGGTTGTGATAAAGATTGAACCTTTTTTACAAGTGAAATCAGTGATCTACTTTTGGTATTGTGTTCTTTTTTGGCCCACAACATGAAGCTGACCATTGAAGGATTTTGTTTTCATGTTAGTTTTGAAATGGGAAACTGTTTGAGGTTTGTTTAACATATAAATGTTCTGTTTAAGTAAGGTTTGAAGTTCAATTTAGCCAATTAAAAGGTTATTATATTAATCTTGAAACCATTCATGATATGCATTAAAAAAGAATCATACAACCTTTGAATTAGGGATTTGCTTTGATAGAGAAAATCTGCAAAACAATGGAAGGGAAAAATAGAGAAAACATGTAAAATAATGTAAGTATTGAAGCTCCCGCTAAAGCTTGTGTACCTAAAATGCCCTTATATAAGCTTTGTATTGTCCTAAATGTACTAGGATTAAGATTCATTGTTGGATAGAAATTGTATCCATCCATTTGATACATCTCTATTTTATGATAGTGTCCAAATAGAATCAAACCATTATCTTCAAGAGAGGTTTTCAAAATCCTTATAACATGATCTATTTGAACATGAGTTATTAGCATGTATGTAAGCTCCTTGAAACGAAATATAGATTTTCTCATGCCACTTAGCTTTTGTGTTATTTAAAAAAGAAGACAGAATTGCATCATTACCCCCCCTCAATTTAGCTCCAATAGCAAAATTACCAGATACCCCCTTCAACCCGGCAAAAGTGAAACACTTAACCCTCAATGCTATGCGTCAAAATCTGGTTGGTTTGACTTTAAAAGATGTCATCTTTCTGATTTTTCTCTCTCCAACCAGAAGCCGAAGCGTGTCAAACTGGTGCATTTTTGCCAAATTAACGAGGTAATTGAAAGTTGAGTGTGACATCCCCATCCAGCTTTTAGAGCTAAGTTGAGGGAGGAAATGATGCATCTGGCCTTTTGAAAAAACACAGTTGGAAACGGTACTGAGAATCCGTAACGAATTGCAGGATTATGGAGTGTCAATAGAATTTTACAAAGCACCATACTTGGTGGACATAGATATGGTGCAGGGGAAGAGGATTCTGAAGCTGCAAGACATTTCAGGAAATGGCAATGCTTGGATGAATTCTGATGTTTTGGTCTTCAATACTGGCCATTGGTGGACCCATCTTGGCTCTTCTCAAGGGTTACTTACCACCTCTCTTTCTTCCTTCTTGCTTCTCATTTTCTTCTCCAAAATTCGCCTTTTTTTTTATATATATTTTGTGGTATAGCCAGATTACCCATTTTCGGTCTAGTTTTCGTAGTATTCTACGCAACGTCACGGATAATGTTGGTCAAGCATGAGTTTGAAATCCCACACCGGGTTCTAATGAGATAAGCGAATGATATACAACTGGAGATGATTAATAAAATTATTAAATTAAAGTTTTTTTTTGCTCATTTGATTTACTTTAGGTGGCACTGAAACTCCTGGACACTAACGTTTTTATGTATACATTTCTGTTTCAGAAACCTAAATTCACGTTATATTTGACTTTTTTTTTTGGCTGATAATGCAGATGGGATTACATGGAAACAGGAGGAGGATATTACCAAGACATGGATAGATTGGATGCAATGGGAAAAGCAGTGAGAACTTGGGCCAGTTGGGTTGACCACAACATTGATATTAGCAGAACTAGAGTCTTTTTTCAGTCTATTTCTCCTTCCCATTACAAGTATGTCTCTTTTCTCTCTTCTTTCTCTATTGCTCCATTATTTTTCTCTATTGGGTTTCTTCTTTTTCCGACTCTTGGCGCTAGAAATCTTCTGTGTTAACTTAAAACTATGTTTGGAACAAAGTACCAAACTAACAAATTCCAAAATTAGTGCAAAGCTCGATTCATTACTCCCTCTGTTTTACAATAATGGTTGTTTTTAAGTTGTTTATCAATATAGTAGACCACATTAAGTAAAGCAATAAAAGTACTTTTTTACCCCCATAATTTTTGTCAATTTGGAAATCGACTGGATAATCTATTCTTTTCCTCATTTCTAATGTGCATTGTATAGGGGTAAAATGGACAAAATGTTTAAAAAGGTGCATTGAAATCCGAAAGCAACATTTATTTTAAAATTTTATATGGTCCGGAAAGACTTTTGTCAAATCTTAATGTTGTTGCATCTTTTTGTTTACTAATATGGGGGCAAAACGGGTATTTATAAGAGAATCTTTAATAGTTTGTGAGTCTAGTTGGCATGTGCAATAGTTGTTCCTTTTTTAATGATACGACAATAGTCTTAAAAATAGATAATGTTTATTATAAGATAGGAATAGCAGGTTGTTTATTTCCTTTTAAATTGTGTTTATTGTAGATAATGTCTGTTTGGTTATCTACATCTAGACAATCAAATCGATATTGTCTACAATTTGAGATGACACATGGTGTCACGTCATATAGTCTATTTCTTCCCACTTAAGATAATTTGTGAAATATACAAGCTAATGTCTGTTTGGTTATCTACATCTAGATAATCAAATCGACATTATCTACAATTTGAGATGACACATGGTGTCACGTCATATAGTCTATTTCTTCCCACTTGTTAAGATAATTTGTGAAATATACAAGCTACTAAAGAGTATTTAATTAAGATGAGAGAATAGACAATGGTTGACCATTTATTAAAGAGCATTTAATTAAAATGTGAAAATATTTAATTAAGATAATATAGAATTTCAACAATTTTGATTCTTGTGCTTTACACGTAGTAATGAATGCATAACACAAGGGCTGCCCTGAAATAGGTTCTCTTAAATAGTTATATTGTCAGAAAAATCAAGGCAAAACGGTGTAAACTTGTTAAAATGGTCAATTTTAGTCCCATATTTGTTATTTGGTTATTTAGGATTTTAATCTTTCAATTTTGATTAAATGTGCACTTCAACTGACAGAAATGTCAAAATTAGGAATGGTACCCTTTAACCAAGTTAGATCTGAACTCATTACTATGATGAATATTAATGAGTTTATTAGCTAAAACATTTATGAGATATAATAACCTTTGGTCGAATAATATGGAAATTAATTTTTGATTTTTAAGCTAAACCGCCTATATCTACTTCCTTCAGTTTTCAACATCCATTTGCAGGAGACAGAAATCTGTAAAAGTAAGGGCAATAATTGAAAAATTAAATAAATGTGTCACATGCAGAAAATGACATCAATTTAGGAACGAAATTGGACAACAAATTATCTCCCAATTAAACTAAGAAAACAATGCAAATTGATTAACACATCAAAGAGTATATTTGTAGTTTTTTCCTTTTCTTTTTTGGCTAGAAGAGATTTGTAGCTTAAAGTCGTTCATTAATAATATAAAACAACCGACAACCTTATCACGTGCTATAAGATTCACATGTGCAACCATTTTTGTCCGTAAAACTTTATTTGTAAACTTTTTTTAATTAGGAATGAGCTTATTTTTTTGCATCATAGATTGTGAGTTAAATCTCACACCTTCTATTTTATTTTTTTAAAGAAAATGGTCACCGGACAATTGCTTGTTGGTTTGTCCAAAATTTTTTAAAACTTTTGGTAATACTAAATTATATCATTTCAAACTTGAGCTAAAAACAGATTTTCCTCAAACTAACCTTCCGTGGTCATGACTAGACCTGGGTATGGGCTGGGCCAGGTTCGGCCCGAGTTTTATCGGGCCTAGTTAAATAATGAATAGCCCAAGCACGATTCAAACCCATGAAAAAATACATCGGCTTCGGCCCCGGCCGGGTCTTTAATAAAATAATCAAAACCAAGCCCGGCTCACGGGTCTAAATATTAATTGTTTCAAATAAAAAAAAACTTAATATTTATTACTAAAAAATAATTGTGAAAAAATAATTTCAAATATATTTGTAGTATAAGTTACAAAATTGAGTTTAAATGTGAAATTTTAGCAAAAAATATGAAAATTTTCAATCATGCATTTTTTTTTACTTTGAATGTATAAAATAAATATATATTTTTAATATAATAATAATTATTTCGGGTTGGCTAGGCCGGGTTTAGGTTTTATTATTAAAACCAAGCCTGATATATATTTTACTCAGGTCACTTTGGGTTAGGGTTGGGTCGGGCTTAATTTCCAATCACCTTGTCCAAGCTTATCCCATGAAGAATGGGCATGGACTGGTCAAGCGGGTCAACGGGCTCGTGCCCAGGTCTAGTCATGACTTTCATGCAAAAATATGAACATTTATAGTAATACATGAAGCAACAACGAATGAATGATTAACACTAAAGCGCGTAAATATAAAATTTGACAGCCCGAGTGAATGGGGCGCCGGGACTTCGATGACAACTTCAACGGGAAACTGCTATGGCGAAACGAGCCCAACAACGACCATCCAAACATCGTTGACCGGTTCGGACGTTGACCAAATGAGGGTTGAGGACCAAATCATTAAGGAAATGCATACTCCCGTTTATTTGCTCGACATTACGATGTTGTCTGAATTGCGAAAAGACTGCCATCCCTCGATATATAGCGGCGATCTTACTCCTCAGCAAAGGGCTAACCCTTTTCGCTCCGCCGATTGTAGCCATTGGTGCCTTCCGGGGCTTCCCGATACTTGGAATCAATTGTTCTATACTTCTCTATTGTTTTAGATTTTTTTTATTTCTATTGGGTAGCTGATTTAACTTGTAAATGACATTATTTGCAACTCATTGATTAATGTTAGTCATTAGAGATTTACTTGAAAGATACTACGGTGAGCTTGTAGTTTAGGTCAATGTTTTCATAATTATACAGGATATTAAACCGGTAAAATTACTGGTACACGGTATTGTCGGTACGGCCGGTGGTATAACTAGTAGTTTTACCAGACAATTAGTTTCATTAAAAAAAATTTTATATATAAAAATACATTAGCATCTATATATTTATAATAAAAATACACGAAATTATGTTATTTTATAAATATATATTTTACATTATCATTGTACTGATTTTTAACTTGTAAATGACATTATTTGCAACTAATTTGATTAATGTTAGTCATTTGAGATTACTTGAAAGATACTATGATGGTGAACTTGTAGTTTTGCAATCTAGCTTTTTGAATGAAATTTTGATCATTACATTAAGTTTGATGATATTATGGTACTAATGTCCCTACGAGGAGAGGAAGAACAAGCAAAAGGGTTATTGGAACTTACTATTGGAGACGTGAGACGAGAAATAGAATGGAATATTCGACGGAGAACAAAAAAAATGGAAAAATCAACATATTTAGGTTTTTTTTATAAATGTAGGTTTTCTTTGTTCCCGTGTAGACAATGAATAAATAAATTGATCGAATTTTTTGAAGCATCTCAAAACTAATAACGAGAGAACAAAATGAATAAGAACAACACAAGGTAGCATAAGGTATAAGAAACTTATAATTAAAGCATAAACATGGTATCAATAAATATACAACTGAACAACAAGAACTTTTTTAAAAAATTATTTTCAAAACTTACGCCTTACTTATATGCTGCTTATTATACCTTTTTATACTTTCATACAAAGCGTAAATTTACTACTGAGTATAGTATAACTGAAATTACAACTAAAATTGCACGCTTAAACCTCATCTCTGCTATGTTATCTTCATGTATAATATAACAGCATACATTATAAATTCTGATACTAATTATATGTCTCTAATTCATTTCTTACCTCCATTACATGCAAGCAGAATGTGAAATTGAGTAAAGTAAGGTGGAGGGGTATAAGTAATGTATAAGAAAGGTATAAAAATTGTAAAAAAATTGTGAGATGTGATTATGAAAGTTTTATTATACACTTTGTAAAACACAAACAACATGCATAGCATAAATTACCTCGGACTTGGCACCCTGAGAAGTAATATTTTGTACAATATATGAATTGCATGAAACAATTGTAAGAAAAGTTAAAGATACACAAATAATCAGAAGCAAGTTATGTTGTCAATATCTCATTCCATAGAACTCAAGATCTTGTTTGGAAACATTGTTTTCAAATTATTTGAATTCTTTTTTTTTGTTAGTTAACTAAACTAAATTCTTGCATCAATTATCATTAATGTAAAATAAACTGAATTAGAATTTTTTTCCTTCAAAATGAGTATTTACAAACACACCATAAAACTATAAAATGAGAAATGAAATGAACATTGTGCATCATTTTGTATCGACACATTGAAAACATACAAAATTCGGAAGATGGATGCTCAAAAACTAAAAGAATGAGAAAGAATATGAAGGAGTATAAATATATTTTGTATAATAGTTAGAGAAATGAATTCACATATACAAGTTAAAGGATGAGGTATATAGGCCAAAACAATGCTCAAAAGTTGAGTGTTAATTTGATTTCCCATTAATTTCTTAATTCTTATTATGCATACGCCAAGACATCTGAGGGCCAAAATCAACCATATTAAATTAACTAAATTTAAACCCATCAAATTTGATCATATAACAATTTTTTTAATCTAAAATATTTTATTGTTTCTGGAAATATGAGATATTTTTATTAATTTCGTTGATTGTGGAGTTTGAATTCACAACCTCACGCTTCTCGAATTCTAGAGATCTACTGGTTAATTGCTTGGTTTTACTTCTAACAATGCTCCACGTTACTTTCAAATTTTAAAAGCATAATACAATAAGATTTGATATTATCATTCTACACTATTTCTATATAAACTCGTTTTTTATCCTCTGTAATAATTTAAAAACAATCACTAAAACATAGGACAAGTATTTTTATCTTCGTTATATTTATATTCGCCCTTGTTTGTATCCAATATGAGTCTGCTCTTAACTTATGTTTATGTTATGCCTTTAATTAGAGCCTTTAATAAGAGCTTAATATCGTGTGTGAGTATTAAAATTGGATCTAATGTTTTTTCTTAATACGAGTTAATGACTAAACATGTCAAATTACAATAGATCGAGGAAAAACCAAAATATCAAGAGACGACCAAACAAGGAATTGATACTCAAAGGGTGAAAAGAAGAGTCTTTATAGAGATTAGAAAACCATAATCTCAATAAATTAAAGATAAGAACCGATAAAAAGAAACCAATATTGCATACTTATCCTCGGAAATACAATGCTGCAAATGTGACGCACAAGTCGCAACATTTCCAAGTTTGAATATTACAAAAAAAACCAAAAGGGAATTTGCAATAATACCACAAATTACATTTAATTCACACATCAAAACACTAACTTCAGGATCTACAAATTCTTACTACTACAGTACAGAGTTATTATTATACACCAGGGGCCACCATTTAGAGCTTTCAAATAACACATAACTAGGCCACACATTTATTATATGCTTAGACGAAAATCGAGCCAAACCAAGCATTACGAAGCAATTGCAAGCCCCGAGGCAGCTCCGACCTCCACCATTCTCGGTATGTTGTTGTCGATAATTTCGGGTGCTATAATTCCCCCATTAGCTGCTGCAGTTGCTTGTTTTTCATAAGCCGAAAGATGAACCCCTAATGCCGCTCTGCCAGATGGGTCGAGATTGTTCGACCAAGAAGCGTCCCATTCTACTGCTTTCGCAGTGCTGCAGGCTACACTTGCCCCTCCTGGAACGGTCAGCCTGGCCGAGTTCTGTAAATTCAAAAATCGGGTTAGTACCAAAATTTATGAATTCAGTTAAGGTAAACTTTAAAAAATTTGACTTTTTTTTTTTTGTAAAAAGATCTTTATGAAAAGAAAATGAAAATCCCTAATTTGTAACTATATCATGAAGAGGGGTAATGTCAAGATTTGTGATGATTATTTCAAGAAATTACAACAAAATGAAAAATATATGAAAATTATTCAAATTTTGATGTATAATTCTAAAATAATAGGTTTCAATTATAAGAATGTCAAATTGGTTTAAATACATTTTGTGACATTATTGTTTATAATGAAAAAAACATTTTCAACCTTTGTTTGCAAAATTTTGAAAATATGGCTCCCTTTTGCAAAAATTAAATTTCACAATGAAAAAAATATTTTTAACCTTTGTTTGCAAAATTTTGAAAATATGGCTCCCTTTTGCAAAAATTAAATTTCACAAGGATCAATTTGCAAAACAGTCACGTAGCATTTTTTTTTGTAATCCACCCATTCGTTTACCCTTTTGACAGAATGATCTAACAAGTGTATTACCTGAGGGAAAAACCTCTCGAAGATCATTCGGTAGTAATATGCTTCTTTTGTAGTCGGAGTGTTGTGAGGGTAAATGTGTCCAGCATTCTGCATCATCTTGTCAGTTACCTGAAAATATTTTTGTACAGAAATTGATTAAAATCATCGAAATTGTGGGTTCAGGACCCAAAAAAAAAAAATATAAAGAGCGTTTTTTAGCATACGTTTTGTGCAGCATGAGCTTTAAGACCATCAATCCAGCTGTAGCCTACACCATCACTGAATTGCTCCTTCTGCCTGTATAGAATATGCTGCAAATATAAACAAACGAACAAACGAAGTTAGTTTAAGATTGATCGATGCAGTTTAAATGGTCGAAAGTAAAACGATTTGGGTGTACCTTTGGCAGATATGGATGCTCCTCATCATCAAAAGCTCTTCTCAGAACCCATTTCTCGATACGGCCTTCGTCTCTTTTAATCTGAAAATGGATCAAAGCCATTCAACATTTATACATAATCCTTAAAAGAATCATTCTTGTCAGTGTTTCAATGTTTTTACCATTTTCCACTCAGGATCAATTGCCATAGCGACATTAATGAACTCCTTGTCCAAAAACGGGACTCGAGCTTCCAAACCCCAAGCCGAAGTAGATTTGTTGGCTCTCAGGCAGTCATACAGATGAAGAGCTTTAATCTATTAATACAAAAACATATCAATGTTAGTTTACATAATTACATAGTCCTAATATAGAATGAATTTAGCGATGGAAAAAAAGGTTGTTGTTACTTTGCGACATGTTTCTTGGTGGAATTCTTCCTTATTAGGAGCCTTGTGGAAGTACAAGTATCCACCAAAAACCTCGTCAGATCCTTCACCGGAAAGGACCATTTTGACCCCAAGTGCTTTGATTTTCCTTGACATGAGGAACATAGGTGTGCTTGCTCTAATAGTTGTAACATCATATGTTTCGACATGGTATATCACATCTTCAATCGCATCAATGCCATCCTGTCACAACAAACCGACTTGTTATCGATCATTGTTCACTGGTTTACAAGGACGATAAAAGGAACATTTGTTCAGATTAGTACCTGAACAGTGAAGTGGAATTCATGGTGAACAGTTCCCAAGTAATCTGCAACTTCCTTGGCAGCCTTCAAATCTGGAGAATTCTGTTTAACAAGGGAGAAAATTATCAGAATCTTAAGACTGTAACAAAAAAGCTTTTATATTTGGTATAACAACTCTTGTACTATGTATAAGAACTATTTTACCAGATATAATATCTATCATACCAGGTTTAGGGACTTAATAACATGATTTTTCGCTGCGAAACTGAGTATGATAGAAAGAATAATTGTCAAATTTGTTGTATTCCAAAAAATTCGAATTTTATACCCGATTAAACAATTTTATACCATGCACAACAACTTTTATACCAGGTATATGTCAGATTCTTTTATTCGCAAAGGGCTACCTCTAAGCCAACACAGAAGGAATGGAGCTGAGCTCCCCATTGCTTGGCAGCTTTAGTGCCAGCCAAGTGTCGAGCGGTGATCGAAGCGACCAATGACGAATCCAACCCACCAGACAACAGAACTCCAAAAGGGACATCAGTCATTAGCCTCTTAATCACAGCCTGAAAAACAATGTTATCATCAGATTAAATTCAGACTGAAACGGCACAAACGAACAAAGTTGTTAAAGAGAAATTACATTCTCAAAAGCTCTTCTCAAAGCAAGAGGATCATAAGGAGTAGAAGGAATGGTCTCCGAGAACCACGGAGGATTGTACCACCTCCTAAATCCACTCGATTTGCTGGAATACAAATGGCCAGGCGGAAAGCTCTCGAAATGCTCACAATCATCATTCAGCCCTTTCAGTTCCGATGATATCCAAACAGACCCTATTATTTTCACACAGTTCCAAAATAACAATCATTCAACAGGACTATCCCAGGAGAAATCCAGATATTTCACAACGAAACTGGAAATCGAAATCGTGTAATTACCATCAAGGCCCCAGCCAATGTACAGAGAGGTTATACCAATGGCATCTCTAGCAGCAATGAAACTATTATCACGAGAGTCCAGAAGCACAAATGAAAACATCCCATCCAACATATCCACAAAATTCTCGCCGTATTCCTCATACTATTCCAACAAACAGAACAAATCAAATAAATTAACAACCGTTATTTCCAGTTAATTAATTCAACACATCATTAGATCTATCATCGAATCGTACCAGATGAGCAATAACATCGCAATCGCTGCCGGTTCGGAACTTGTGATTAGGCAAACTTGCCCTAAGCTGTTCATGATTGTAGATCTCGCCATTCACCTGTAATTCACAGTAATTAACGCCATTAATTGTCAGAAAAAGATAATTAAACACAAAAAAAGAGAATCGTGTTGACTTACAGTAACAACAATGGATTTGTCTTCATTGAAGAGAGGCTGATCGCCGGAAGCCGGATCGATGATAGCAAGACGTTGATGGGTTAAATAACAGTCTCCATGTTGATATACTCCGCTCCAGTCTGGCCCTCTGTGCTTCAATCTGTAATTTTCAATTCAACCCAATCTTATTAATCTTTCCATTAATTCAAGATTATCAAATATTTAGTAAGATAATTGAACAGTCTAGTTCATTAATTAGAGCAATTTCGTTTCGTTTTCATTTTTTGGTCTGTACAAAACTTGGTCCCACGTCGGATTCTTATTATCACAAAATTCCAACCATTTTTTAAAAGTACAGTTTGAGTCCAGGTGGAATGAAGTGAGAATTTTGCTAATTTCACTCTACAAATTATTTATAAAAATATTTACTATTTTTAAAATATACGAATTTATTTTTCAAAAATACGGCTGAAAAATATAAAACCCGGAATTAAATAAATCGTACAAAAAATATAAAAAAAAAATTAGAAAAGTAGAACTAATTCTATTTATATATAATTTTTTTAGTATTTATTATATAAATATAATAATATACATACATACATACACATACACACATACATTAGTTGTTGTCCAACATGTCAAGATTAAAATTTATTATCTCATTTTACATATTTTCTTCCATATTTTTTTTCACAGACATACTGATAACTTGGAAGAGAAATAAAAAAGATTGAAACAAAATAAGAGAGCACACTTATATTGTGAATATAAAAATATATAAATATAATACTCCCCCTCAATATTATCGTCTCAATTAATTCATAATTTTTAAGATAAAAATAAACTGAATGAGGTATTTACCCTTTCTTAAATATCCTATTTTATTTTCAAAAGTTCTTTAATATGTTTAAATATTGATTCTTACAATTTTCTCATCTTTTTTTTGAAAATTAGAATATGATTATCTTGAAAGTTGAACAAATTAATTAAGATATGATAAGAAAATCTAGAGAAAAAGTACGTTGAAAACACAAATGACAATTAAAAAAAACATCAAAACCCCTTTAAAACGACAATATTCGGTAGACGGGTATAATTTTTGAAAACGTCATATTTAATTTCCAATATGTCAGAATTTTAGACTTAAATTCTATGTTTGCATAGATCCATAGATGATGCTGCGGAAAGCCAGCCTTGGTACCGCATATGTTCATTTTTAATGAAGTCATCAATAAAATCATCGTAATCGGAAACCGTTGTTTGACATTGCTTTTATCACGCATAAACAGTTTCCGAATTTAGAAAAAACACTACAAAATTGGGTTGTTAGCGACGGAAATGAAAAGGAGAGAAGGGGAAGAAGAGAGACCTGCGAGAGAGCTCAAGAACACGAACTCTTTTGGCCTGAGAATCAAATTCAGAGCACCCAAGAACTGCCAATATTCCGCACATTTTTTCTAAGTTAACGAAACCAAAGGATCAAAGGCTAATTTATATATCCAAAACAGGATTTCAATGAGAGAAATAATAGGAGAGTTTGTTTGAGTTGTAGGAATTTAGTTGATCTCAAGCTATCTATTTATAATGGACCCCTACCCTTTAAACGGCGTCGATTTTTTCTTTTAAAAAAAATTTCCTGTTCTTTACTGTAATTTTATTACCGGGT
Organism: Euphorbia schlechtendalii; assembly: GCA_949673415.1. NCBI lineage: Eukaryota > Viridiplantae > Streptophyta > Magnoliopsida > Malpighiales > Euphorbiaceae > Euphorbia > Euphorbia schlechtendalii. The sequence continues at coordinate 304 of CATIWQ010608503.1, read as the reverse complement.
AATCCTGGAAACTAGGAGCTCAGCAGTTTCATGGTACACGTGTCCTTTCTCTGTTTTTCCTTTGTGTACTCTGTCAGCCTTATCCGTTTCTCTCCATTTTCATTTGCCTGCTGACTCAGCATCTCGTCCTTTTCTGTTTTTTTTACTCTTTAGTTTTTATCCCATTAAGTCAATTATTTCCACCAGTTTATTTACACCGACACGTGTCTTCTATTAGGATGATAGAGACACTATTGCAAAAGGATAGGGACTCTATTGCAAAATGTATTTCAGTTAAGCTTACCATACGTAATCATGGAAAGTT
>CATIWQ010608352.1:0-13501 GCA_949673415.1 Euphorbia schlechtendalii | reverse complement strand
TGATATAACGCTGTTTAGTGAGCCAACATTTTTGGAATGGTAACTTGCTAAATGTGGCTATGTGAGAGCGACCCGTACTAAGCATAGTATTGACGTTGTCCAGGTTTATATAATTGTCTTAATTCATTTGCGCTAAATTTAGAAAAGTCATTTCCTGTATTGCTCTGCGGTGAATAATAGAACATCTAAGTATTTAGAACCGAGTTTGTTAGATTAGTTTAGTGAATCGTAACATCTTTGTTGAACTTGCATTCTTTCTCTGCTATACTTATTTCGTAGGGAAAATCTATATATTTAGATTCTCTAATCTTTCGTACCTATATTTACTCATTTTTCATTCTAACCCTTCTTTCCTAAAACTTTACTTCATTATATTTTATTTCCTTATTTTATCTTCCTTGTTGATTTCTAGAACTAGCCCTTCCCCGTGGGATCGATATCTTTTAAAACTACATCGCAACTGTATACTTGCAGTTATCATCATTTTTCTATTTGATAAGAGGTATTGACAACACCTATATTTTTCATAAACAAGTTTTTGGCATCGTTGATATATAGCCAAATCTTGTGAACAAACTATTAAACTTATCAGTAGAAAAGTGACGAACACACTCCGACGTCCGTACCCCACCAGCTACAAAGAGCATCACCTTCTTCGAAAGCATGGCACAAAAATATAAGATGACGCCAGAGGACCAAAGCCAGATAAGACGTAACTTGTTTGGCCTACTAAGTGGTTCAGACGGCTCGTTGATGGCCAGTCTCACAATCAGTGGGGCTTATAACAGCATCATGAGTAGCTACCCCACACCTGGATATCCGCACATACAGCCACAACAATATCAACTACCCAATCCGATCTCAACGCCAAATTATTCACCCCACCCGTTTTCGCTGCTCATCATCAAAGGTTACCCGTCATCTCTACTCCCTTATAGTAGGGACCTGTCAACAACCTGCCTCCAAAAACGAAGGAGCCGAGTAACTGCGAATCCTCAACCCCATCATGGGTAGAACTGATGGGACTAGTCAAGCATCCCAACATTCCCCAACAGCCATTTCATAACTAGCCGCCGTTCCCCAACTCGGGTGGATTCTTTCACCCGGACTACCACCACTAATGGTACAATGGAGGAGTACCACCTCCACTTCCTCATCACTTAGCGCCTCCGCCCCCATCCCATCCTGAGCCTCGGTGAAAGGGGCAGGAAAAGAGCTATCTCAACGATTCGAAGTTCATAAAGATGTTCAAAGAGGGACTCAACCACTTCGCAATAACTGTGCACGAGCCCCTTCTAACAGCATCTTACTCCCCATTCAACACCAGGATCCAGAATGAATTGCTTAACCCATACATCAAAATTCCTCACTTTGACAATTATAGTGGTGACACAGATCGTCGAACTTGTGTGAAAATTTTCAAAAACAAAATGGACATGGCACATGTCTCTGAAGCTCATGCGTGCCAGTACTTCCAAAACACCCTCATTGGGCCGGCTGCTTATTGGTTCGATGCATTACCATCCGACTCCATCAACAGCTAGGATGGACTCCAGTAGAAATTCTTCACATAGTTCATTGGCTCCATACCAGCTAGAACATTATCATGAATGCTTCACAACGTGAAGTAGGAACATAGTGAATCACTACGAACATATATCGAATGATTCAACCGCGCTTGTCTCCAAGTATGAAACATCGATTTCAACACTATGAAGGAAGCCATGATTAGTGGAACTCATAGTGAAAGGCTAAGGGTAGAGATAGTTCAAAGGAACCCAGCCGACCTCCAACAAATGATGAACCTAAAGGTCACATTGAGATTGATGAGCTACAACATCCTAGAGATAGTCAGCCGGCTAGCAGCCACCCTAGGTCTAAAGATCAAATATCTAACAAGAGGAGAGGTAACAACCCAAGAGCAAACAGTAGAAGAGATTACATCAGCCCTTCTCCAAGTGGGATTTCGGCATAAAACGCCCCCTTGAGTGATATATTAGTGGCCATACAGAGGGGTAGCAATAAGAGAAGCCTGCATTATCCAAGGGTAACTGCCGAATCCCAATTAGGATGAGACAAGTGTAACAACTGTGAATTCCACAAAGCTAAGGGACACCACATGGATGATTGCCGAGTCCTAGCAAATGAAGTTCACCAACTCATCAAAGAGGGAAAACTGGAATAGTTCGTTAAAGGCATCACCAAATGGTCAAACAATGATGAAAAAAAGAGAAGGAAGATAAGAGATCACCCAAACGACAAAACAAAGGCATGGTCCTCATGATTGGTGGCGGGCCCGACTCGTAAACATCGTTAAAATGACCTAGACACACCGATAGAAAGTCAAGAGAAAAGGAAGATGATCTCTTTACCAAATACAACATGGTCAAGTGACTAAGGCTTGACCCACTCGTGATAGAAGCGGAGATTGAAGGGTACACAGTCAGACGGGTTATAGTAGACACATGCATCTCGGTCAAATTGATCACTAAATAAGCCCTGGTGCAACTACACATCGCTGAAAATTGAATTTTCCCAAGTTAGTTGCCACTCATAGGGCTGAGTGGCCATACGGTCCCTGCATTGGGATAGATGATCTTAGAAGTTGAAATGGGGGATAAAGAGTACAAGTGGTGAGCACACGTAGAATTCATCATGGCCGAAATCCTCATCGCCTACAACGTCATTTTGGGAAGACCATTTCTCGTGGACACTGACTCCCTATTCTCCATGAGAAAGCTGTTGATGAAAATCCCCACTACCTGAGGAGCATCTGTCGTCATTGGGAACCCTCAGGTGGCTCACAAAACATACCTCGCCTTGCTTAAAGTCGACTCATAAGGTGACGAGTCAAAGAAAGAAGAGAAAGCTGAGCCGGTTGGAGACTTGGAGATGTACATGATATCTCCGGAGAGATAAGTGAAGATAGCCAAAGATCTGAATGGCTGAACAAAGGGCGACGTATGCAATTTTCTCATAGAAGAACAACATACCTTCTCATGGAGCAATGATGACATTCCAACCATCCCCATGAAAGTCATCACGCATAAGCTTGACCTCCACCCCAACGAGGACCTAGTCAAGTAGAAAAAGAGAAACCACGCCTCGAAAGGCAAAGGGTAATTGAGGCGGAAATATACAAGCTGTTGGCAGCTGGCCACATCAGAATCGTGCACAACCTAGAATGGCTCGCTAACATAGTCCTTGTAAAGAAGCTAAACGGCTCATGGCGAATGTGTGTTTATTTCACTGACCTAAAAAAAGCCACACCTAATGATAGTTTCCCACTACCCAACATCGATCAACTGGTCGACTCAACAGTCGGCTTCGCCATCTACTTGCTCTCAGACACAAAGTCAGGATACCACCAGATCACTATATACCCAGATGACCAAGAGAAAACATCCTTCATCACTCATGAAGGAACTTAATTCTACACGGTCATGCTGTTTGGACTAAAGAATGCGGGAGCAACATACCACCGCTTAGTCAATGATATGTTCAAGGACCAAATCAGCCACACGGTCGAAGTCTACGTGGATGACATGATCATCAAAAGTAAAAGCAAAGAGACCCACGTAGAAGATATCCAAACCATCTTCAAAACTTTACAAAAGCACAAACTCCGGCTGAATCCAAAAAAATGTACCTTTGGATTAAAAGGAGGCAATTTCCTGGGATACCTCATATCCCAAAGGGGAATTGAGGTGAACCCTGAGAAGATTGACGTAATTATAAACATGCAGCCCCCAAAGAATCTCCAAGGGTTTCAAAGGCTCAATGGCTGGATCAATGCCTCAGGATGGTTCATCTCCTTCTCAGCCAAAAAGTATCTATCGTTCTACAAGGCTACTAAGAAGGATCAGTTGTTTAAGTGGGACGAAGTTTGCCAAGAGGCCTTCAACAATATCAGGACATTCCTTGGGTCCCCACGTCTACTCAACCGGTTGGAAAATGATAAAGACATGTACATGTACTTAGCAGCGACCAACGAGGTAGTAGGATCAATGCTAGTAAAAGAAGATGTTAAAGGCCATCATCTGGTACACTACACCAGTAAGACGTTGAGAGGCGTAGAAATCAGATACCTGTGAATCGAGAAGTTGGCACTAGCACTCGTCTCCGTAACCATCTGCCTTTAACCTTATTTCTATGGCCATACCGTAATCGTGAGAATGAGCTACCCACTTAAGAAGGTCTTGCAGAGGCCTGAAACATCTAGTCGACTGACCGAATGCGCCATCCCCTTGGGTGAATTGACATAAGATTTAAAGCACGAAAATCTCTAAAATTGCAAGAATTAGCAGATTTTGTGACCGAGTTCATTGGCCTTAACCCAGAGGACACTCCGAAAACAAAAGAATAGACTATGTACACAGATGGTTCCTCATAGCAAGAAGGAGCGGGAATAGGATTGGTGATCAACAGACCCGAGAAAATCAAATTCACCTATGCAGCCAAGCTCACCTACCCGATAACCAATAATACGGTGGAGTATGAAGCGATGATCGAAGGGCTCGAACTCATAGGAGAAATCTCCCTAGATCGGGTGAAGATCATGAACGACTCAAAACTCATAAATAACCAAGTCAGCAAAACTTTGCCATCAAAGAGGCATGAATGATGAAGTAAGGCTGTGCAAATGGTTCGGTAACCGAATTACCAAACTAAACCAAACCGAAATATTGATTTGGTTTGGTTATTTTAAAAATTCGATTTGATTCGGTTTGTAAAATGTCAATATTTCGGTTATTTGATTCGGTTCGGTTTTTGTGTAGAAAAAACCGTAATAATCGAATCAAAATATATATAAACACATAATAAAATTTTATTTTTATATCACACCTTTATTCATCTTCTAAAAAATGCACTCTTATTCTTTTATGTGTCTCTACTAAGCCATTTAATCCATTATAATACTTGTATTAGATGTGCATTTGGTATTTTAAGTGCTAGAGTTTGAAATTTTTGTTAATTAATTTAAAATTTCTATTTGTTTTGGTTTTTAACCAAACCAAATAATTTATTTCAGTTTGGTTAATTCAATTTTGATTTTTATTTGGTTTGGTTCGGTTAACAATATTTTCCTTATTTGGTGGTCGGTTAATTCGGTTCAGTTCGGTTTCGACCGAATGCACACCCCTATGATGAAGTACCTTAAAAAGGTTCAAAAGTTGATATTTGAGATCTAATCCAAGGGAACTGCCTGGAAGGTAGAACACATATCCCGGGTGAATAACGAAGAGGCAGATCAACTCAGGAAGGTCGCCTTAACAAAGGATGACTGGAGATCACTTCAATGCCAATTTGAAGTCATCCAAACACCATCAAACTAGACGAAAGACATCATATTCCTGGAACAAACTGAGCTTGGATGGATGGAACCAATCATCAACTACTTAGCCCATGACAAGCTACCGAGTGACAAGTTAGAAGCGGCCAAGATAGTAAAGCAATTAACTAGATACATGGTGATTGATAATCAACTCTACCGGTAATCTCACACAACCGCGTAGCTTAGGTGCGTTACACCTGTAGCAGGCCAATATATCATTGCGAGATGCATGAAGGCACGTGCGGGTCCCATCAAGTAGCAGAGACCCTCATCCGTCACATAAAAGCTCTTTGGATATTACTAGCCATCCATGAACCTTGATACGGAAAAATAAGTACAAGTTGGCCACCAATGCCAAATTCACGCAAGGAAATCTCACATTCCACACACGCGTAGAAGCCCATTTACATCGAGTGACCGTTCTCCATATAGGGAATCGACATTGTCGTTCCCATGCTTATGGTCATTCGGTAGAAGAAATTCATCCTTGTGGTGATCAACCATTTCTCCAAGTGGGTAGAAGCGTTGGCGGTAAGAACCATCACCCCGAAACGGGTCATTGACTTCGTATGGTACCACATCATCATCCGTTTTGGCATACCACAAAAGATCATCATAGATAACAGCTCACAATTCATATCAACTGAGTTTAAGGCTTTCTACAACGAGTTGAAAATTGAACAATGCTTCTCATCTGTTACCCATCCACAAATGAATAGTCAAACGGAAGTTACCAATAGAACACTTGGCGAGGGGCTAAAAAACATCTAGAAGGAAGAAAAGGTGCATGTGATGAAGAGCTGAACAACGTGCTATGTGCTAGTTAATTAAAATAGTAATTGAACATGCAAACGTTGCAAGGCGAAATTTCAAAACTTAAAATTAACCTAAAGATCTCCTAAGCATGCCATGATTGATTTAATCTAAGTTAAAAGATTTATAGATTATTTTAGGTTTATAAAACTTATAAAATAAACCTAGCATCTAAGTTTAGAACATTACCAGTTGACGCGTTCTTTCTCTTTCTTTGGTTATATTTCCTTAGAGCAATTCGGTAGAACTTCGCTAGTACGAGCCTCCAAACTAGGATGACCTCTGCGATTGATGCACTCGGATCTTCACTGACCAAAATCTCATTGAAGTGGAACCTGTTAGTAGACAACAGCTGCTAGATAGCTTGAAGACCAACCCGAAAATAAAACTAAGAAGGCCCACTTTAATTAGAAAGAGTCTTTAAAAGAATTCTTCATTGTTTGGAGAAACTCATGAAGGATCTCAAACAACGAACAAAGAAAGAGATGTCAAACTCAGAGAGAAAGACTGAGCTGAAGTGTGGAATAAAGAGGAGCTGGAGGACTGTATACAGGGAAAAAGGGGGAGTGTTTGACTCCCCCTCAAACACAAATGGGATGGGAATATTCCCATCCCACTTAGCGTGTTAGTCGTGTGAGTCACTTGGAACTGCGGGGTAACCCGTGGATCCAATCACAAGGCAAGCCCTAGCGGGCAATCGCGCAGGCCCCACTCCAAACATCCCATGTTCGTTTAGGGCTTACTCACAATGGGAAGAATTCCCTTGCTCCGCTCCGTGCAATTTTTCCTTATTTTCTCTTTATTCCGTTTAATCTATTAATTTGGTCCAACAAAATAATAATTCTTCTAATGAATTTGACAACTAGATATTCCTTTTATAGACCTAGTTCATAGGTTCTTTACTTAGTTTAATAAAGACCCAAAGTGTGTGACCTCATAGGATTCCAAAGTATTGAGTCACTTGAGGTTAACCTAAACTTAGCTTCCCATTTGGGAGCCTTTAGGCTCAGTCTTTCAAACCGATATGGAGCCTAATAGCTTTGGACGATCAAATGGGCTGTCTAGTAAAGGCGTATTGTGAGCATGGGATTTTGTACCAGCTCGCACGTTCAATGATGATAGCTTTTCGGGATTTTTATCCTTGAATCCCACGATTTTCGACCATCCGATGATCTTCAAATAGGAGTCTTCATCGTCTCTGAATTTAAAAGGACTTTTCTATTTTTTTTCTTTTAATTTAGAAATTAATTAAAAAAATATGAAAATACATAAAAAAATCCGAAAACGCCATAGAAAACCGGATCCAGAGCCTGCCTCGCCAAGGAGTATGGCGAGCTCGCCAAACTCCCTGGCGACTTCGCCAGGCCTCTTTGGCGAGCTCGCCAAATTTTCCTGCCTTTTTGGATTTTCAGGGTTTTCTCCTGTAAATAGTCGGACTTTTTTGGATTGAAGGGGGCTGAAATTTTCAGAGAAAAATCTGATTTTCAGAGGAAAAAACAACGAGAAAAATAACATAAACATTTTCTTTCAATTTCTCTTGAATTACTTGGATCCAAAACACGTTTGGATCCCAACTTTTAATTATTTGCAAATCATTCTTCATCTATTTTTCTTAAAAAATCATCAGATATTCTCGGGTCTAAAACAAATTTAGAACCCGAATCTGATTGTCTTTTGGATAAATAAACACTTATTTTCCATTCAAACCAAAATTAAATCAAAATGAACGAGGAACAGTTCCAGGGATCGTAAGGATACGTCGAAGTGGATTCAAGCCAAAACTTGTTTTTTTTCTAAAAACTTGTTTTTTTAAATATTTTAGATTTTGGATAAGTGCCGAAAATTATTGATCACATTATTTCATTTTCTCTTAATTATGACATAGTCATAATTTCACATTGCAATAGAAGGGATTATCCCATAAGTCTAAGGTACCCCTATTATAGCGAAGGTTTCTCTTGTACTAATCTGCCTCCTTGAGAAAAGATAGTACTCAAGCGAGTGGAGCACTTGTTGCCATATCACATGTACCTCCCTCGTTAGAGGCTTGGAGTGTATTTTAGTGCAACAAGAACCTTCTACATCAACAACCCTTTTACAACCCTCATGTAAATAAGCCATAGGCATTTCCTTAGGGTGTTATCCAACACGTGATCATGCATTATATTTTCTTGCAGGTACACTCCTTAGTACCTTCATGGTATTAAGAGGAACCAAACTTAGGATAGAGACTAGCCAAAAACCCTACACGCGGAAGTTATATGGTTGGAAGATTGAACATTGCATGCTATGTGTTATGTACTTATTATTGTACAAATGTCATGCTAACCAAGAATTTTAGTGCAGACACTTAAATGCACACACACTCATGATGTAACATAGCATCTTCTCATCATCATCATACTTAGGATTAGTTAACACTCGAGATTGTGTCACCCTAGGAAAACATGAAACCACTTAGATACATGAAGCATCATTCACCCAAATCTGCATGATGTCCACTTGACATCCGACACTCAACCCGCAAGGGGCAATAACACATCCCACACATTACCTATGAAATTTCCATTCGACATTCAAATCATAATCCAAAAGGGGCAAATACCTACCCCAAACCATTTCCCACATTAAAGGATATCCTAGTTGATTTCCTAACCTAAGCCCTCACAGGGCGAGCTTACTTCAGAAGTCTTACCTTACCAAATCTTCAACGGTATATGCTTCATACCCGAATCATTCGTCCACACGGGGTAATAATTCATGCATCACCACATACCCTCAAGTAGTGATGACCACACAGGTACCTGAAAACTCCACCCTAATTAAATAACCAAATCATTCATTAGGTAGCTATATACGGTAGTTGTTTTCGTTTTATGAAGGTATGTCACACTGCCTACCCGAAATCAATTGACCTCCTCATTCCATTAGATCTCATCATAGTACGAAATCTCAAAATATCGACCTATTACCATACAGGTAACTTAGTCATCTCACTTACACCATTCACGTTGCGATGTCACACATACATCGTACATATCTCAAATCCAACCCCAAGTGTTGGATTTTCATTTCCACCTATTCTTATCTTTACCTAACGACTAACTTGTTTATTTCAAATGGATTGACATACATGTTATTTCACATCATGGTATGTTAACCCCTTGTGAATGAAGCCATAACATTAAACATCTCACGCATCGTGAGTCATGTCATGAATCTCAAACACATGGTCTGATCTTCTACTTGTGTATCGAATGGGCTTGGAAAAGGCATGCTTGCCGCCTGGTCTGCATTTCCCTAATTGTGGACAATTTGGAGGGGGTTCTGTACACTAACTCAAGTGAGGACTCAGGTTCATACTTAGATTCAGTTCAACACATGTCTTTCATGGCTAATCCATAAGAAGAAGGAGTGGAGGAGGATCACCTTGTCCTTATGAAAAAAAATTCTCAGCAGTCGTCTGTGAGCGGGCAACACGGAGCGATGGGCTGAGAGCGCGCGGGAGAAGAGAGACGCGGTCCACCGGGGTGTTTGAAAAAAGAAAAGCACCGGGTCGAATACCTGGGAAAAAGGTTGAAAGAGAAAAAGGTGAAAACGTTTTAGATCGGTTCAAACCTGAATCCGTCATCTCTTAGTGTGGAGTCGCCACCTGGATTAGCTCTTTCCAGGAATTAGAGTCTTGTGAGGCTTAAAGTCCAGGGGACGGCCCACCAAGACACAGAGATTCCGGTCCGGGATAAGTTACTTATTTCTCATTGGATCACATTAAATTACATCTATAGAAAACCGTGTTCTCTTAATTGTGCATATTCGCACTTAGGTCATTTTTGGAGTCTATATGCATGATTCACGTATTGTGAAATAATAAATCATTCACAAAGCGGAATAATAAACCATCCACAAAATAGTAAGTAAATGCGGGAAGTAAAAGCGAAAAATGAAGATTACAAGGCTTCAAAATTTGGGGGATCCAACCACCCGCTAACCTATTAATTACATTTCCCAAAAATTGAAATTGCGATACCCGAAGGAAAATTACAATCCTAAACATACATCTAATCCTAATCTACCTGCATCCACAAAGGTTAGCACAAGGGATAGCACATATGTTCGATTTTGAATTTAGCGAGGCCCGTGTGGCCTAAAAAAAATCAATGGCGATATTGTGTTTGTTAAAAAAATTTTCTGTTTTATTAGCACATTGGTTGCTCATTTTAATTAATGAAAATGCTTGCATGGTATAAGGTGAGGTCTGTTATCCGGGAATATGTTTTATTCCCTTCGTGGGGGTGTTCTAACATACATCTTCTTTTAATAAAGAAAAAAGATGAAGAAGAATTACAACAGTTGAAATAAAATAAAATGATAAAAATCCTAAGTTCACAGATAAAATCAGAAGAAGAAGAAGAAGAAGATTGAAAGCATGGGAATTGTAGTTTTAGGAACTCAGAGGCTTACCCTTATGGAATGAATCCACTTCGAAGATATTCGATCGGTTATTGAAAATCCTCCTCGTCCTTTAAGTTTTGGTAAAAAAATTGTGTTGGAATTCCAAAAAAACTTCGTCGTGTTCTTGGAAATTAAAGTCGTTCTGAAGGTATATTTTATATGATAATTTTCGGAATCCTGATAATCGAAAAAGACCCGACTATTTATAGGAAAATCCCGAAAAATTCAAAAAAGGTAAGTTTTTCCGGCGAGGGGCCTCGCCGGAGAAAATCTTGGCGAGGCTCCTCGCCGTATCCTTGGCAAGGCCTCGCCAAGAGCTTGGCGAGGCTCTCGCCAATGAGGCCGGCCTGGGATTCAGTCCCCCCGGGTTTTCATTTTCGAATTTTTCTTGTATTTTCATATTTTTTTAATTTAATTAATTAATTTATGAATAAAATTAAATAATTTTATTGAAAACTTCTTTCTGAATTAAAGACGAGGAGGATTCCCATTCGGATACGTCTGGATACTTGAAAATTGTGTGATTCAAGGATAAAATCCCGAAAAAGCCGTCATCATCGAGCGTGCGAGCTGGTACAAAATCCCATGCTCACATCGTCGGTGAGCATCGAGATTGCAACTGCCTTGAATGGCTTTGCTAACAGCGAACAGCTAGCATCGCTCATTCGCCAACATGCTGGAGAGCTCAGAATGTGGTGTCCGCCCTGGAGGTCACCCTTAACAATGGTAATCCAACTAGTTAGCCTGAAATAGGGGGACCTCCCACCTCACACATGCTGCCCCCAATTGCTTTTCATCAATTCAAGGCAGGACAAAGTCAACTGAACCAGGCTTAGATTGGCCAGCCAGGATATAACTTTTTCAATCCTTCCCAGAACCAATTCTTCCAGGGGCAGCCTAGCCAGCCATCATTCGCATCGAGACCTTTCTACCAAGGAATGAACCAATAGCCTATTCCTAGTTGGAGTACATCAATGACTTCACAATTCTAAGCAACTCAACTACCCAATTTTGTGGCATATCCCCAAGGGCAATAAGGTTTCTATCCAAACACCGGGAACGCCATCTTCCAATAACCAGGCATGGCGGAATTGTGGGAACAATTCTTGGCCACTCACGGCCACACCTAATAAACACATACTCTGCACAACAGACAATCGGGGATGAAGACAGCCTACCCAAACTTTGCAATGCCGCAATTTAAAAAGTATGTGGGATCTGGCGACCCACGCTTACTTAACACATTATCAAACGATGATGAGAGCATTAAGGGTCAGCGAACAGATGATGGCTAAGCTCTTCATCGTCACCTTGGGCCACCCAGTTAATGAATGGTACAGCCACCTTTTGCTAGACATAGCCACTGATTGGAATAGCCTTGCTTAGGCTGTGATGGGGCATTATGGTTTCAATACTCAGATGGAAACCACGATGCAACACTTGGAAGCTATAAGGCAAGAACAAGGTGAGAGCTTCAAATCCTACTATGCGCGTTGGATGGCCACACAGGTCAGGCTTCGGGCTCACTTAAGTCTACCAGAGATGATAACCAAGCTTCTGGACGGTGCATTGTCATCATACAAGAACAAGTTTGGGTTAGACATCTTCTCCAGTTACCAGGAAGTGTTTGAAAAAGGCGGACATGATGGAGCACTTTGAGTCCATGGACACATCTGAGGGGCGCTAGAAAAACTCATGATTGAGGATGTAATAAATTAGCTTTTAGCTACTTTGCCAATGAGGTTGTTGAATTTTGAATAAATTGAACTTTGTTTATTTGCTTGATATTTTATTGATGACATCACACATTATCATAAACATATAAGTAATGTTTTTAACACATGTGACACATCATGTCATGAAATTAATTTGGTTATAAATGGATTCCCCAAAGTTACTGTAAATTTAAATGATTTGACTCTTAAGAGAGTGAGAGACAAACACATGTACTTAGGCGACGCGTGATAGCATTTGCTTCATCCTACAAGGATGAAAGATCAATAAAAAGATCTCTGAGCATGAAACATCCACCGACTCAGTCAATCAAGGGAACGAAGCATGTGAAGATCAAAATGATCAAAGCTAGAGTAAGGCCAAAATTTCAACAAAGCAAGTTGAGACTAAACAACTGGAGCAATGTCACAAAGAAGGAGTCAGATCGTTGAACACGTTAACAACTCCATCACATGGCTCACCACCATTCGTATGGAACTTAAGCAAAATTCAAAATGACCAAAGCAAATTGAAGCTCCCCTAAAAGGTCAATACTAAAGGCAAAAAGGATTCAGATCGTTGAACACGTCAACAACTCCATCACATGGCTCGCTACCATTTGTGGGGAAATCATTACACCGTTGAATAACTGAACTTCAAAGGAAACGTTGATGATCAAGACTCATCATTACATACACCTCAAGATAGCAAAGTGGCATAAGCACCAACCAATCAATCAGAAAATAAATGAAGTCATGGACATAGAAGACGACCGATCTACCAAATCAACCAAGTCTTACACAATTGCTATCATGCATAAGTTAAAGGAATAAATCGATGAAAAGCAGTACGAACAAAAAGATAAATTTGTATTTAGCCTATCAATTAACACTCGGTTAGTTGAGCAAAAATTAGGGCCTCTTTTCAAAATAGAAAAAAGAATAGTCCGTTGTTTGCCACTTTTCTACTGATAAGTTTAATAGTTTATTCACAAGATTCGACTATATATCAATGATGCCAAAACTTGTTCACAAAAAATATATGTGTTGTCAGTACCTCTTATCAAATAGAAAAATGATGATAACTGCAAGTATACAGTTGCGATGTAGTTTTAAAAGATATCGATCCCACAGGGAAGGGCTAGTTCTAGAAATCAACAAGGAAGATAAAATAAGGAAAATAAAATAT
>CATIWQ010608349.1:0-37526 GCA_949673415.1 Euphorbia schlechtendalii | reverse complement strand
TGGTAACTTGCTAAATATGACTATGTGAGAGCGACCCGTACTAAGCATAGTATTATTGTTATCTAGGTTTTTATAAGTGTCATAATTCGTTTACCCTAGATTTAGAAAAGTCATTTCATGTGTTGCTCTGCGGTGAATTATTGAATATTTGGACTGTTGAAGTTATCTAGTGTTTAAAACAACTTTGATTACTTTGCATGTTTTTCTCTACTATACTTGTTCTTAGGGAATATCTATATAATTTACATCTTCTCTAATCTGTTCATGCATTTGTCTATTCATCAGTCTATCATCCAAACCCTCCAATACAAATTATCTTAATTTTTTTGTTCTATAACTCTAGTTGGTCCTAAAAATCGAATTCCTTCCCTGTGGGATCGATATCTTTTAAAACTACATCGTAACTGTATTCTTGCAGTGGTCATCATTTTTCTATTTGATAGGCGGTACTAACAACACCTGTTCATAATTATAACTTTTATCTTATCAGTAGAAAAGTGGGGAACAAGGTTTTTAGCACTGTAACCGAATATAAGCCTATCAGAACGAGTATAGTCAAAATCTTGCGAACAATCTTAATCCAAGAGGTTGCTTTACATACACTTCTTCTGATAAGACTCCATTCAAGAATTCACTATTAACATCCATCTGATATAGCTTGAAGCTCATGTGAGAGTCAAATACGCATAGAATTTTGATAGCTTCAAGTCTAGCAACTGGAGCAAAAGTTTCATCATAATCAATTCCTTCTTTTTTATTATATATTTTAGCAACCAATCTTTCTTTATTCCTCACAATAATACCATCTTCATCTAGTTTGTTTCTAAAGACCCACTTTATACTAATAATTTATTTATTCTTAAGAGCTGGGACTAAATCCCTTACATCATCTCTTGTGAATTGATCCAGCTCTTCTTGCATTTCCATTATCCAGCTTTCATCTTATTTTACATCTTCAAATCTCTTTGAATCATTGATGGATACAAATTTGGGATGACTTTTCATTCTATTGAGCTGTTCTCTTGTCAAAATAGGATTCTGAGCTATATCAAGAATGAGTCTCTCTGGTGATCCTTCTTAGCTCTGGTCTACTTTAGAAGATCTGGATGACTTTGATCAGCTATTGTAGAAATTGTAGTATTTCCATGTGTAGAGTTTGAGAAGTTCATCTCAATAAGTTCTTCCTTTGTTGAAGTTTCACCCTATTCTTCTCTAGATGATGGTTTTTGCGAGATATTCTCTCCATCATCCTCTGGGCTATTTTTTACCTACATGGTTAGTTTCATCAAAATCTACATGCACAAATTCTTCTAATGATATTGTTCTCTTAACAAAGACTCTATTGGCTTTGCTATGTGTTGAGTAGCCAAGAAAATTACCTCATCAGATTTAGGATCAAATTTCTTTAGTACAAAATATTTACATCCAAAGGCTTTGAAATAGTCAATCTTTGGCTTTCTTCTTTTCCATAGTTCATATGATGTTTTGTCTAATACAACTCTTATATTGAATCCATTTAAGATGTAGCATTTTATGTTAACTACTTCTACCATAAAGTATTAAGGTAAATTATTATCACTATGCATAGATCGAGCAATTTCAACTATAGATCTATTTTTCCTTTAAACAACCCCAATTTGTTAGGGTGTGTGACGGTTAATTAAGGTAGTTAATGAACATGCAAACTGACATGGCGGAATTTCAAAACTTAAAATTAACCGAAAAGAATCTCGTAAGCATGGCATGATTGACATAATCTTATTTGAAATGTTCTAAAGATGCTTTAGGTTTATAAAACTTATTAAAAGAAACCTAGTATCTAAGTTTAGAGCATCACCAGTTGATGTGTACCTTCCTTTGGTATGGTGCAGCTATCCCTTAGAACAATCGAACAGCACTCTGTTAGCACAAGCCTCCAAACTAGGACAGCCTCTATGATAAGTCCACATGGACCCCACCAACCAAAACCTCACGTAGAGGAAGAACTCATCGGTTAACAAGCGACTACTAGACCACTAATAGACCAACCCAAAAATAACAGATTAAGTGTTAGCTCATGTAATAGCTGTAGCTATCCTGGAATTAAACATGTTCACGAAGAACACCACTTGCCATAATGATAAAGATTGTCAAGAAACCCATTCTATCAATCTTATACTCTGATCAGAGGTTTATGAGTGTGTCTCTTCAACATGAGGCCTTAAGGTACATCTCCCACTATATCATATCAGGAGCGATGGATCCCATCTTGACTACTCGGCTTACAAACATGTGAGAAGCACTATACACGTAATCACCCGTATCATCCTGATCTCCTGGGTAAGAATAAGTCTAAGCCAAAGTATAGCAACTCCTACATAAGGTAACCAGTATCTCATTTCTGAGAATACTTGTACTGCTACTGCAATAAAACATGACACCAACACATGGATATAGTTATTTCCAAGTGTCTTTCTTATAGTGGTCTCCAATTTATTACCCAAATACATTCATGTGTTAACTCAAGGTACCACCTTCAGCTAGAGAGATCAGCTGCTTGGATCTAATCCAAAGAGTAAGCCTACACATGCTAGTTTGTCCGCTTCATTGATATCAAGTCTCAACAAAACTATGACTATGGATATTTAGACTATTCATAGTAACACATTTGTGCAGTTCTCACACTACATAGCTCCTACTATGTCCTTGCACTTTCACGCTACGAAGTAGGCATGGACTTTATCTTATCAATGCGCATATATAATAACACATATGTATGATACCAACGAGATACATAAATTAAATAATATCAATAAATAACAAAGATACCTTTATTATTAATAATAATCTGAAATAGTTTGTACATTATAACTAATTAAGATATATCACCCTAATTACCTCTAGGTCACACATCATGTCTGACATCACATATATAATTCCAACAAGTTACATAATTAGAAAGAATCATCGATATATAACAAAGATGCCTTATTATTGATAAACATTAATACAAAATTGTTTGTACATTATGACTAATAAAGACATATCGCCCTAATTATTTCTAGGGCATACATAATGTCAATAGTGTGTAAGGATTAGAAAAATTATGCTCAATACCTTTGGCATCACAGAATTCAGCAAAGAGCTTATTATTAATTATTTGCCATGATCACTTCTAATTCTTGATAGTAGGATATTTTGTTCAACTTCAATTCTATTGCACATTATGGAAAACCTTCATTGGTTTCATATTTACTACCGAGCAAGATAGCCCATGTATACCTGGAATAGTTATCCACTATTACCATGATATGTTTGTGTCCTCCCATGCTTACAATTTGAACAAGGCTAAAAAGATCTACATGAACTAGTTTGAGGATTATTTTAGATGAAAAGTCAGATTTAGATTTAAAGCTATTTTTTAACTGTTTTTCATATTGACATGAATTACATAAGTGATCCTTTTGAAAGTTTTAAACTTGGCAATCCCTCAACAAATTTTTGTTTGGATAGTTTGGTCAGAATATTCATGCTAGCATGTCCCAATCTTTTGTTCCATAACCAAGATTCTTCTTCTTTAGACATCAAATATATATTCTTCTTAGTTTTATCATTTATGTTAATCGCGTACACATTATTGACTCTAGGTGCAAAAAGGATAGTTTGATTTGAATTACAATCAATGACTTTTCTTCCTTGGTTACATAGTTGAGCTACACTCAGAAGATTGAACTTCAATCCATCCACCAAGGAGACTTCATCAATCTTGATTTCAGATCCAATTATCTTTACTTTCTTGTTATCTCCAGAGCTCATATTCCCACATCTTTTGCATTCAAGAGAAATGAATGAATCTTCATTTCCAGTCATATGCCTTGAGCATCCACTATCAACATACCAAAGTTGTTGACCTTTTGTAGACCTAAGGCTTACCTGCAAAAGAAAGAGGTTAGAATCTTCGAACATAGTTTCCTTTGGATTTGGGTGCATCAAAAGTTAAATCATGCCAAGTATATTCATCATAATATCCATTCTTATGCTTGCAAATTGTTTTTGTGTGATTGTTTTTTTCATAGAAGTTACAATGTAGGTTAGACTTCTTTTTCTTTTATTGTGATGGGGAGGACAGAGGTTAAATGATTCTTGATCTCTTTCCATCTGTGGAATTTGTATCTTCTAGTGACATTCAAAAAATTTCTTTGGTATTAACCATTCTTCTGAGAATTTTATCTCCTCTAAGATGTACTTGCTTCATTTGAATAGTAGTTTTATCTTTGAAGAGGTTTTTACTTTTTGTAGGAGTTTATCTTTTAGATTGAGGTTTCCTTTGAACTTGCTTATAAAGGAAAGTTTATCCTTTGAGCATGAGGCATGCTTGCATCAGGTAAGGTTATTTTTCCATATAGGTGGCCTTCAATTTAGCATGACTCTTCTGTTAGGTTCTACTGCATTTACTCCCACCAGTACCAACTCCTTCTTGTGATTCTCTATATAAATTTCAAGCTTTATTTGCCTTTTGTGCAATCATTCACTGTAGTTCCTTTGGCTCAATCATGTATGACAAAGTCATCGAAATCTTCCTCAAGAACGTTCGTATGCTTTTTGTTCTTTTTTACCATCTTATAGATGTCTATTAGTACCTACATGATTTCATTAGGCATCTTGAAGTTAGATTTTACCTCATCATCTTAACAGGAATGACTTTGAGAAGGTTGCTTTGATGAGGACATTCTTCCTGTGTCAACTTCTGACTCTATGATGGGTGCCATATCATCTATGTCCATCAAGCATATATGTGTCATTTCTTCATCACTTGTGGATTATTAAGGATATTCTTCCTCTTCACTATCACTCTAGGTTGCTACCATTCTTTTCTATCTTTGTCTTTATTCAGCTTTGAGCAATTGGATTGGATATGCCCATCCTAGTGATACTCAAAACAGGTGAGTGTTTTTTAGTTTTCACCTTTGGATATATCCTCAGAGGATTATGAATTTTCCTCTTAAAAATTCTTCTTCTGGTGTTCTTGTTTCTAGTTTCTAAGGGAAACCTCCTTTCCTCTTGAGGAGCCTTTGAGTGTTTCTTCATAAATATTCTGAAATTTCTAGCTAGCATTGCCATTTGTTCATCATCATCATCATTAGAGGAACCATCATTTCCAGATCCAGCTTTAAGAATGATGGTCATTTTGCCTTCTACCTTAACCTTGTCTTACTTTTGAAAGTTTTGCATTGAGATCTCATGAGTGATTAAAGATCCAATCAACTCATCATATTTGTGGGTAAAGATATCTTGAGCTTCTTCATTAGTTGTCTTCGTTGCTTGCCAGTCTTTTAAGCTTTTGAGAATTTTCTTTACTTATTCTTCTTTTGTAAATAGTTTACCCAAACTATTAAGCTCATTGATTATGTTAGTGAACCTAGAATTCATGCTGGAGACAGATTCATTTTTCTCCATTTCAAATAACTCATAATGTCGCAGGTTCTGATTAATCTTAGACTCCTTGACTTTATCTGTCCCTTTATATGTAGCTTCCAGATTTTTCTAAATCTCTCTTGCGCTTTCACAAGGTGAAATTTTATTATATTCTATAGCATCTAAAGCACAAAGAAGAAAGTTAATAACAATTGCGTTACTTTGCAATTTCTTCATATCTGAATCATTGTATGATGTTTCAGGTTAAGGGGCAGTTACTCCATCAACAGTTATCGTGGGTATGTATGATGCATTGACAATTGCCAGCCAAGCATACATATCCTGAGATTGGAAAAAGTTCTTCTTCCTATTCTTCTAGAATGTGTAATCTTGTTCGAAGAACAAGGGAAGTCTAGACACAAATAGCTCTTTTGGGAGTATTTGTGTGGCTATCTGTGTGGTCTGATTACTATGAAGATGTTTCATGCAGCTATCACCTACAATGATCTTTACTCTAGATTTGTTGGATCTTTTTACTGATACCACTTGTTGGACTCAGTAAAGGTGATAAACAAGTTAGAGGGGGTGAATGACTCTTTTCAAGTTTTATCACAACTTTTAGAGGTTGTGTAGAATATTGCCTTTAAAACAAATTCTGAATAAAAACTAAGATATAGTTTTTCTCAGAAGTCCCCTTTTTATCTCAAACTCTGAACTTTGAATTGACTTGAATGAGTAAATTCTATATGCAATAAAAATATTGGTCCGAACTCTGCCTAATCCAGTTCTTGGAGTTTTTGTCCAAGTTTTAATCCACTATTGATTCTTCTTTGGGTGAAGAAACAAACCACTATAAAGTTGTCTTGATTGAAGTACCGTCTAAAAATCTCAGCAATTTGAGCTTTACCAATAAAAAAAATATCTTCCTTGTTGTATCTAGGCTCTAATATATTCCAATACAAAGAGTTCCCTCCTCTTTTTTGTATCTAAGCTTCCTCACACTATCTTATAAACTAAGATAGTGATTACAAGATTTGAGAATCAAAGATTTAAGCTTCTGAACATTATTTCAGTAAGACTCTATTACAAATAGATTTTAGGAGATTGTTTACGGTGGATTCAAATTGAAGTTTGCAGGAATATTGCTATAGCTTGAGTCTTTTAATTTAAATTAAGCTTCACCAAGTTCTTCTACTAGAAATTATCTCCTATTTATAGGCTTTGAGAGACTTCCCCTTGAGCTTGGATTGTAGTAGAAATGTTATCGTTGTCTCTTGAAATCAAGCTGTTGAATTATCCGTTTAGACCATGGTTTTGAAAACCAAATCAGATGGGTCAAACCGGTTTCGACTAGAATAGGCCACTGGTCCGCTCAGTTTCTTACCAGTTTCTAGTATAGTCAAAGACCGGACGTTGACCGATTTAACTAGCTGATTGGACCCTGATCAAACCGGAAATTGATTCATCCAACAGGCCGTTCATTTATATTTATTAAAAATTATATGTTTTAATTTTTTTACAATAAGAAGGAATGGAACTCACAACCCCTAACTTATTAATTATTATGCATACCACTCAACTAGAACACTTGTTTGTTCCATATTTCTATTTTATTTCATTTATAATATTCACATTAAACTTTTTTACAAATATTAAAATCACATATTTACTTTATTTATTTAGTGTTTTGTGCAAATAAATTTTTTGTATCTTTAAATGATAGTTTTCAATTCATATTTGAATTGTGTTTCATTTTAATTTTATAAATCAAAGTAATATTTATTTATTAGTATGAAAATGATATTGATTGTACATTACTTTTTATTCAATATATGTACATTATTTTTTTACTATTTTTTAATTTAATTTGTAATATATGGTATCATCCAAACTAAATTCAGTTGAATATAAAATTATTAACATTTCTTTCATCAAATTGTATTGATTATTATGTTGTATTTTTTATTTAAAAAATAAATTTTGTAAATGAAGTATGAACATTAAAAATATTTTTAATTATTGGAATAGCATAACTTGTGTTATTTGTTTGATATCAAGTTATTGAAAATATTAGCATTTTGACAAACTTTTAGAAAATCCGGTTGGATAACTGATTTAATCCGGTTAAACCTTAAATCCGTGACTCACTCTATTCACCGATTCGATGATTGATCCGGGTCTGAAAATCTTGGTCTAGACTTAACAATCTAATTCGAATTAGGGAGATATTTTGATGAGAAACCGATTACCGGGAATTTGGTCTCCACAAGGTACGGTTATCTGCTGTAAGGGAGAAGAAATGTTTTTGTTCCCTGGACATCAACATTGCTTCGTCCTTTTCTCATGTGTAGTTTTTTTGGCGTTGCGGCATTTAATGTGGTGTCTGATGAAGTTGACTCTCGTGACTTGGTTGATTTTACTATTATGTCCTAACGGTTCTTCTGAAGAAACTATTCCTCTAATGAAGTATTCTTCAATAGATGCGCTTCTGAGTTGTAGTATCCTCTGAGAATGATGAACCTTCTGAGTGACAAATTCTTCCGTTTTCTGTAACTAACTTATCTTCTGAGTTATATGTCCTTCGAAATACTTTTATGACAAGTAAACATTTAAACTTAGAAACAACAAAACTTAATTTTGGGATCTTATCCAACACTAAATAATTGATTTTTTTATAAAACAATAATTAAATGTAATTAAAAGAAATCTCATTCTTTTTCTTGAACAAATTGAAAAACTAAGGCCACTTCCAATGGTTTCCCATTTTGGAGAAATTCCCAAAATGGGGAATGAATATGGGGAATAGTTAAGTCTAACTATTCCCCATATAGTATATCCCCAAAATGGGGTTCCCTATATATGGGGAACCCCATTTTAGGGAATGGTTATCATATTAATATTTTTTTTAGTTTTGATTTAATTTAATGTGTTTAATATTTTTTTGATTATTGGGAATAGATTTGATATAAATAAATTAATATAATAATAATAAAATATTATTACTTTAGTGGAATCTGAAATGGAAAATTGAAAATGAGGAAGATTGTTGAAGCAAAAACATTGTAGATCCTGCAAAATAGAGTTTGAGGAATGGAAAATAGAAAAAATGGGGAAAATGGTTGGACATGCTCTAAGTTATTAAAAAGGAATCAATCATAATTCCCTTTTTCCTTTCCTCATGTGAACCAAACGCTTCCTAAATTCATATCATAGAACTTAGGATTTAAATAAATTAATACTCAGATCAAACTTTATAAAAATATATGTCCAAAAGGACACTCGAACCGACGCTCCAATATCTCTAGTCTTAAATGCTACTTTATCCAACAATGTTGTTTTCAATAACTGCAATTCACATTTTCTAACTTTCGCAAACATTTTAAATTATAAAAGTGCCAAACAATTATGGCGTAGCCATATACATTACTGTCTCATGTATTTTATACATAAACTTCTCGTATTGCATGATCAAATCTTTATTAATAAATATATGCATCTAATGTTATTTTTTCAAATGCAACCTTAATTGGAAGCATGGTTTTGAAAACCAGTGAGGACCAGGTTTGACTGGAATTGACCACTGATCTGGTCGGTTTTCACCCAGTTCTCAATTAAATTGATCAATTGAGATGGCCGGTCGGATCAGAAACCGATTGCTTAAGCTGGCCGGTTCACTTATCATTGTTATTTAATAGGCAAGAATCGAATTTAAAATCTCCAACTTGTTATCCATTATGCTTACCACTCAATTTCAACACTTATTTAATATATATTTTTATTTTTTTATCATATCTATATAAAACTTTTATTTAGTTTTAATTACGTATTTACTTTATTTATTTAGTGTGTTGTGTAAATAAATTCATCGTAACTTATTTTAATAATATTTTTCAATTATAATTGAATTGTGATATTTAATGTAAAATTTTTAAAGTCAAAGTAATATTTATTTATTAGTTTATAAAAGAATATTGAATTTACATTACTTTTTTCCATGATATATATGTATTGAAAATCTTCATTTACAAATGTATTCTATAAACCTAAGTTTAAATATAATATAAAATAATTTTTACCATTTTTAATTTAATTTATAACATATGATCTCATCCGAACTAAATTTGGTTGAATATAAAGAATTTAACCTTCATTTTTCATCAAATTGTATTGATTATTATATTGTATTTTTTTATTTGAAAAATAAACTTTGTATATGAAGTATTAACATTAAATAATTTATTAATTATTGAAGTAGTGTAACGTATATTATTTGTTTGGTATCAAATTATTAAAAATATTAGTATTTGATAAATTTTGGAAAATCCAGTTCAATCACTGATTTAATCTGGTTGAACTTTAAATACATGATCCACCACCCTTTTTACCAGTTCAATGACCGATCTGAGTCTGAAAATCATGATTGGAATGCTACAAATATGTTTTTATAGATTGTATAAGAGTGCTTTTAAGACGGAGGATATAACAAAATTAACCGAATAAAATTAATTATACCCACAAATATATATTATCAACAATTTTAATAGAATTATGTAATAACACACGGGGAGTCAGGGAGATGTTAAAATATGATAAATGCAATATGCACTAAAATATGAATATTTTTTGAAACCCAATTGGAGGTTGGTTAAATATGTTAAAATTAATTTATTTTATAAAATACATTAAAATTGTGAATTGGGCTTTGGGCTTTGGGCCCCGGGCCATATGAACTATGGGCTTTGGGTCATAGGAGCTAACAGAAAGCCCAGAAGGAGCCATATGGCGCTGCTTCATGGAATCATAGTTAGTTGCACATAAGTAAAATTGGTAGCTTCTTAGAAATGACATTTTCTGAGTTATCTAGTGACGTTAGAGTTTCTACCTTTCTAACTTTCAACTTAATAACAAATTTTAAACTTCATTGCTCTTTGCCAATGGTCACTCTATAATACATCCATGATGGTGGGGTCGGAAAACCCAACATTTTGAAATATTTTAATTTAATTTTTTATATGAAAAATTTGCAACTTTTGTAGTATTTCTCACCAAGTTTAAGTGAAAATAAAATTATAAGCATAAATTCATAATCAAGTACTACTAAATTGAAGTTTAAACTGTATATAATGAATTATATATGCAAAGCTCCTTTAATATTTTGGGAAATACGCATGTTTTTTTTTTTTAATCTCTGGAGGAACAATGTGTTTCTCGATCAGTAAAAGTTTGGGATAGGTGAAAATTTCGGAGCGATCATCCCAACTAGGTTGATGCGATCGTTTGCCTACAAAACACCTATCCCTCTTTTATCTTCGTCTCTATAATGATCGTCGAATATTAGTCCGTTTTTTCTCTTCCAAATATGCCAAGCGATAACAAACCAAAGAAAAGTAGCCAAGTCGCGATTAGGTCCAACCGAGAAGAAAGATCGCTATAAGGAGAGGAAGTTGTAAGCCGAGTTCGGGATAGTTACCGTCACACCAAACAAATTGAAAAGATTGCACCACACCGACCATGCTTTTGTACAATGAGATAATGCGTGTTCCATGGTCTCGATCTCGTTGCAAAAATGGCACGTAGCAACATCAAGGCAACCTCTATGAACTAGAAAAGCTCTCGAAAGAATTCTACAGTGAAAGACTAACCAACCAAAGAAACAAATCTTCGGCATGAGGCATGCATCCCAAATAATCTGAAACTCCATATTCAACCTGTGGGTCAAGGAGTTATACCAAGCTGCACTAAAACTCGCCGCCGAGTACGTCACTGAACCGCCCCCGATCCAGATGATTCTGTCGAGCTGGTCAGAAATCTACAGCATAGCTGCTGCCCTTGCCGAGCCAACGTCGAACAGCCCAGGGGAGGACTGCAACAGCCACTGTTTAAGCTCCTCACATCTATCGACAACGGATATCCGTAACCTCTGTCTCCAAAACGGTCGAGTACTCGCACCAAGAGTCAACACGAAGTGACACCCCTCCTCAACCGAACACGTTTTCCGATTGCAAAGATTGAAAAGGTCGGGAAAAAGATCCACCAAAGATTGGTTCGAAGTCCAATTGTCAAACCAAAAGGAGCATCCCGTACCCGTACCAATCTCCACTTTGACGTTAAGCTTTAAAGTGCTCCACACGGCCTCATTCTTTACACAAACGTCTAAAATACCTTTCCAAACATGTGATACCCCAATAGAAGCATAATCTTCTACCGATTTCCAAGATGAAAAATTATATTTCTTCACTCACAACTTGAACCAAAGCGAATCCAAGCCCCCCTTTCAAAATTTTCACAACCATTTAAGTAAAAGGCAACAATTAACAACCTTGAAGTCTCTTATAAAAAGATCACCCATTACTTTCGTTAAAGCAATCGTGCTCCAGCTAACTTTATTAATACCTCTCTCTTTCGCATCATCTTTTCAAAGAAAGTTTCTCATAAGTTGGGTGAGTTTATCTTTTACCATATTCGGGAGTTTAAAGAGTGAAACATGTAGATTGGTAATGAGGCAAGGATCGATTTCACCAACACAACTCTTCCGCTATATGACAAACAATTCCCTTTCCAACCTTGCAGTCTATTGTGAAATTTCGCAATGAAGGGATTCCAACATGACATTGGAACATGTTTATAGCTCAACGGAGTACCAAAATAGACAATCGCATGTTGATATACAATTGCATGTTTCTATGTTTTTAACAACGTAAACTTAACAAACATTCCTTCTATTTTTTATAATCCATTTAACTTAAATATGAAAACTCAAAATAATAATTTATTTTAAAAATTTATGAATCTTTTCCATCTTTTTCATATATATTCTTATTTATTTTTATGTTATTTTTAATAAAACGTTAAAATTGAATTGGAATTAAATGTAAGGATAAATTTGTATTGTTTTATTTTTAAAAAATAAAATCTTAACAAGTGTGAAATGTAGAGAACGTTAAAATTCAATTGGAATTAAATGTAAGATAAATGTATATTGTTTTATTTTTAAAAAATAAAATCTTGTGAAATGTATAAATGTAAAGTGTAGATATTCTTGACTGTAGTGGAATAAGGGTAAGCTTTGAAGATAAATGTCTTAAAAAAGTGTGGAAGAGAAATCGACAAAATTAAGAAAGAAATCGGAGGCGGTGAGAGAGACCTAACATAAAAATAAAAACTGACGTGGCAAATACTGATAAAGAAACACATGCAAGGATTGACGTGGCAGTGAGAAACAACACAAGCAACCCAGCTTTATCATCGTTCATCTTATTCTTACCATCATTAAAGCTGCTTTCTAGCTCTATAACATAATTATATCAAATCACAGTTTCCTTATTATAAGGTTAACATTTTTTGGTAATAATTATAAGGTTAACATTATCCTATTCTAAACCGAATAAATTACAGAGTATCATGTCATTTCATGTGCATTTTGGATAACATTTGGAAACCCATCAAGAGATTTTTGGGTCCCATTTATACATAACTTTGTACCAATTTCTTTTGACTCTAGATCCCATTTGCACTACTTGGTCACATTGGTACAAATTATAAAACTCACACATAAATATTTTTATTTTTATACATGAAAAAAATCAATCATTTTATAATTTACTTTAAAAATTATCTTCTACCAAGTGGAGGGAATTATCAATATGATTGAGTATTTGATATGCAAAATGCCATGCATTATGTAATTGACATACTCGTTTTGATAAAATTTAAAGTATTATGAATCTAATCATATTTATATACGTATGTTTTTTTATATCCTTCATCTAAATTATATAGATCATTTAATATAAACCCTAAAAAACATGTCAAATCTATAATATCTATGGGGATACTCTCTCACCCTCCATTTTTACCAGTGGCGGTGCCAGGTATCTACTTTTGGGATCCCGTATATGAAGGACATGATGACAAATCGATACAATTAGCGTATTTTTATAAGGTCAATTTGTATTGGTCATAAAGGTTAGAAAGTGAGACGATCATTAAAGAGCAAAAGAGGAAAATAGACACCGTTGCAGTGAACGACTATAACTATAGTTTTATAAAAACATTTATACCAATATTAATTTATAAATATTTTTATATACAAAAATACTTAAAAAAACTAACAGAGATTACATTGTTTACTAATCCAATTAAAATTCTGTACCTCCCAATAATTTTAGTTTGAAGATTTTAATTAAATTTTTATTAATAATATTTAAAATAATTTTTAAAAAACAAAATATACAAATTAACATGGAAATACAAATTACATTCGACTGTATTATTAAATATGCAAAGGGTTGTATTTTTAAACAATAAGTTATGTTGTAATATAAACTAGATGATAGAAGGGGCCCACGTTTTTCACATATGTGTCCAAATTAAACAAGTAAAGATTCTTGAGCCACTTTAAATATAATAAACAAAAACCCTGTTTGTCTTTCTTCTTCTTCTTCAGTCGGGGTCAAATGTCATATAAACCCTAAATTGCAGATGTCAAAGATAGATCTGGTCATGGTGTTTCCCGGCGCCGGAGGGTCAACTGATCACCCACGACCCCCCCGGCGCCGCCCCTGATTTTTACATCCCAAATTCAGCACCTTTTTTACCTTATTTAACCAAACTTTCAACTCATTATTGATGCTGAAATGATAATGCATTAATGCTTTTTTTTTGTCTATATGGAAAATTAATTACATCCATAAAAAAGGAAAATTATTTACATGGGGTTCTTTAAGTTTTAGATGCACTTAACTTTTATGGCACATCTACCATTTTAAATTGCGTGTTTTGTTTATCTCATGAATAATAAGAAAAATTTATTGGTTTATCAATATGCAAAATAAGTGTGTAAATCAAAATTAAATTATTAAATGACTCATCAAAATTATTTTGGATACCCAATTAGTATTAGTTTCACTCCTACCTTTAATAAGGGAGCTCAAAGAAGTTCTTTAAAACATGTTCAATATAGAGATTACAATAAATACAATTGATTGTGTGTATTAATACATAATTTACTGAGAATTTCAACTAATTTTAGCTCTTATATTTCTTATCGAACATTAATAATGAAAGGCGAAAGAAAAGGATCAAACTGTGAAGTAAAATTTTCATTTCTAAAGATATTAAATTATAGAGTCAACATTTAGAAAATTAAAGGCATTGTAGGAAAAAAAAAAGTAAAATTCACTAAATTATTCTATACAATTTACGTATGAGTCTAAATTTTCATTTTTATATTCATTTTTATAGGTAAAGTGTTCTCCTATAAATTTTGAGCATATCATAATTTTCTAAAGCTGAAATCAATATTATTTTACCTCTTTCAAGCTTTTTATCCCGCTTTTTCTGTAAAATAAATTTAAACATTTTTCATAATCAGATGCTCTTTTAACTCTAATGACAAATATTCATATGATTGAATTTGTAATACTTGTTTTAACTAAGTAGAATAAAATATATATACCAATTCAGTTT
This sequence comes from Euphorbia schlechtendalii, assembly GCA_949673415.1. Lineage (NCBI taxonomy): Eukaryota > Viridiplantae > Streptophyta > Magnoliopsida > Malpighiales > Euphorbiaceae > Euphorbia > Euphorbia schlechtendalii. The sequence goes on along the minus strand of CATIWQ010608349.1, from coordinate 22,664 downwards.
AGTTTAAATTTACAAAGAGTGGATGAGGATCTATCTTCTTCAAATTTCCTTTCAATAAAAAATATATTTCAATTCATTATCATAATATCATGAATTATTAACAGCGAGTTTAAGATTGCTTTCTCATGCTACTTTTCTGAAAGAGTTTCATTTCCAATTCCAGACTATCATCCCGAAAAGCTCTGTCAATCAATAATAAACAATTTTTGAATAATTAATATTAAAAGTCAAAATATTTTGTCCCATGCTACAATGTATCATCTTATTAGAAGTTGTAAGTAGAACTTATCCTTGCAACTTTGACAACAATCCTAAACTGCCCTTAAATCATATAAATCACCTTGTTTTAAGACATGTCCCATGGTATTACTCTACATATAGAGTATGGTTACTCTTCGATAATACCCTATATCTCTACTTTAAAAATAAAGTAAGGGATGTGTTACTTCAAATTTGAAGTAATCCATCCCCTTACTTTGTTTTTGAAACAGGTATATATTATTATTATTTTTACTTCTATATTTGAATAAATTAATGAATATTTTTTTTATAATTTTATCGATTAGTTTATTAATAATTTGAATATGTTTATTAATTATAAATAACATTCTTATCATCTAAAAATATTTATTTAAATTATTTATAAGTAAACGTTAAATATTAATTTTTATATTCATCATTTTATATGAAACTTATTAAAACTTGAAGATAATTATTAAATAATATTAATTTAATATTTTTTACAAATAATATAATAATGGTAAAATATTATTTTGATGAAGAGAATTTTTCTTGAACTAGAAAAATAAAGTAACAAATTAGAATGAATTTAAGTAATAAGTAAAATACTATAAAAATAAAGTTTAAAGTATGGAATATTAAATAACGAGTTAAAGATAACTTTGAAACTTTGAAACATATATACACACGACTTTTTTAATATAGTTACACTGTTTTATCTCAATTTACTAGAATGAGTTGTAAAATAATTATAAAATAACTCCAAATGAGCATAAAGAAGAAAGAATATATGTATTAATCTGATAAGGTAGACGTATTTAGCATTTTATGATTTTATGTAAAAGAAATTACTAATTTATTTACCCAGTGTCCTCTGCTTCTGTTTTTGTGCGTTTGCTTCTGATTTGTAAATCCTCGAAAGCTCACTAAACTCAACTTCCATGGCCAAGCCGAAGGCGCTCAGAAGAACTCTAGACTCTTTTACTGTCAAGCACATCAACAAAACCATTAGAGGTATTTCCTATGTTTTTTCTCTTCCTTTTTTTTCCTTTTGAAACAAACGCTACTTCACTCACCGACTTCCGTTTCTCTCAGTCGGCGAATGTGTCCTGATGCGACCTCCCGATCCTTCTAAGCCCTCCTACGTTGCTAGGATCGACCAGATCGAATCCGACGGCCGTGGTTCTAACGTCAGGCTTCACGTTCGCTGGTATTACCGGCCGGAGGAGTCGATCGGTGGCCGCCGGCAGTTTCACGGCTCTAAGGAGGTCTTCCTTTCAGATCATCATGATGTGCAGAGCGCTGACTCTGTTGAAGGCAAGTGTACGGTCCATAGTTTCAAGAGCTACACGAAGCTCGACGCTGTGGGAAACGAGGACTTCTTTTGTCGTTTTGAGTACAATTCTACCACCGGCGGGTTTAATCCTGACAGAGTCGCCGTGTATGTAACTCTTTCTTGATACTAAATTTTCTCTAATTTTCATTGCATGACAGTTCAATTGAGCTGATTTTGCTGCTTTTGTCACTATGGCCTGGTTATTGGTTTTTCATCTGTACCACGCACAAACACAATTGCATATGTATATGCGGAACTGTACCTGCTCAATTGACCTACATTTTGAGGGCTGGATGATAGTCTGCGCACATTTTATGCATTTGTTTGATGTAGGAACAGTGTGTTTAGAGTTTTTTCAGATGCATGGTTTATTATCTTTGTTGTATGTGGTGTTCTTATTATGTGATACATTATTGTTGCTGTAGGTATTGCAAATGTGAGATGCCTTACAACCCAGACGACCTTATGGTTCAGTGTGAAGGTTGCAGTGATTGGTACGTGTTTGAGATCTATCTTTGTTTAAATTTGAGTCCTTTCACATTTTAACTACATTTTTCACTGTACAACATTCATAATTTGGGAAAATTTTCAAGTCTAAGACTTGAATGGATGTTATTGGTCGTCATTGATCTCAGTTTGGCTTACACAGTTTTCATCATATGCCACCCTAAGACCGTAACTGAAGGTTCTGAAATTTCACAAGTTCAGAGAGGGTAAACTATCATGACAGCAATTTCTGTAAGCAGAATGAGTAGATTTTCATCAAGTTTATAGGAAATCTTATAGCTAGCAGTATGATAACAATAATTGAGATACGATTATATGTTAGTTTTAGTTTTTCTTCTATGCATTTGAAGTATACCATAATTAGATTGTTGGAAGAGTTGAAAATATGCATGGCTTGTTAATGATTTTCCTAAATAAGTTGTGCAAGTTATATGCTAAGGCTTTCTTCATGTTAATGTCTTTTTTTGATAGATATGCACTTGAGTGTTTGATAGATTATTTGAAAAATGATTTTACTTTCTTTCCAATTATAAGTGAAAAGCCTCCTCATCATATTTTTTTGGCAAAATTATAAATTTTGTCATACTTATGCATAAACATAACTGGGGAAAAAATTTTGAAATAGATTTTTTACAAAGATGATTATCTTTGGCATTCAGTCCCTTTGTTGTGTTTTTGCTTTCACAAACGACAATCACGTAAATGATTCTTCGCCTTTGGTCCTTTTTATCATATAGAATAAGCATAAGTTATTAATTTACCTTTGTCGTATTGTTGTCTATTTTTTTTAATTTTTTTTGTCTAAATCGTCATATACTGATTTTTCCGTCTAATTGTCGTGCACTATTTATTTCGTCCAAATTGTTGTCTCTTCTTTATCCCGATTTGTGTTACTATAGTATATTTAGGGTTTTTTTTCATATATATTCTATTGACTCTATGCAAGCTGGTCAATAACAAATTTGCAAATACATCTTTTTCAAGTATAATGTGCATATTCAAGATATTGGAAGTAGCTAAAACTGAACACCCATAAGTGTTATTTATGTAGTATTATGGACCAAAAATGGACGGAAATAGTAAATAAGTAACTTTCTGAACCTAATACTTTTTTGACTAAATTATAATTGATTACATAATACTTAGGGTTCGTTTGGTCGGCTTAATAGCTATTCCATGGAATAGGAGAAAAATGAATACAAAAAAGAGTGAAGTGTTAGCCTAAAGCTAGTCATCGGGATGGAATAGCTATTCCAAGCTATCATACAACTCATGGAATAGCTATTCCCTTCTTGAGGGGAGGAATAGCTATTCCATGAGTTATATGATAGCTAGGAATAGCTATTCCATCCCGATGACGAACTCTAGGTAAACATTCCTCCTTTTTCCATTTGATTTTCTCCTATTCCGCGGAATAGCTATTCTGCCAACCAAACGAGGCCTTATTGTTTTTCACTAAGAATTTTTTACCCTTTTTTTACGGAGTGAGTTGTAAAAAAAACAAATCAACCATAAAAAGCACCAAATTTGCATAAAGAAAAAGAATATATGTATTCAAACTGATAAAGTATACATATTTAGTAGTGTCCTTTGATTTTTTCTTTTGAGCTTCTATAGGTTCTTGACTTTGTATGGTTGGATCTTCAAACATTTTTTGCTTTCTGTCTCTCCATTGTTCGGGTAATTGTCTTACTTTGGTCGCTTTCTTTACTAAGTGAATTAGTGAGACCACTTAGTAGAATGTCAGTAGCTTAGACAATTAGAACAAGTAAGGCAAGCAGGGGTAGCGGTACAAAAATCTTATTATTAGAAATATGAATCGAATGTGAAATGGTGAAATGGAACATGACTGAAATCTGTTATGTGCCAAAGCCTATAGCTATAGAACAAATTGACAGAGTGGTTCAATTTGTATGCGGGATTATGTTATATCTGTCTATTAGTTGGATTGCAGTAGATAGGGTTGTTATTTTACAGTTTTGTAGGCAACAATTAAGAGTATCTATGGGAAGTAACTCGTACGTACTCCTATGTATTCTGAAATAAGGAAATGAAAAGAAAAAGGATGTGTTTCCAGAAAAATTAGACTCTTAAGATATTAGAGGGTCCTCTTTCGATGAACTCTTAATTGAGAGATCAGAAATTAGTCTTTTCTCATTAGTAGATGCTAGGATCATTACAATATCCTTTTCCTGCTTATACTAGTTTAGGTAAATAAATTTCGATTGAAAACTATTGAACAAATGCTTACTATAAAGGTGGTACTTCGATCAATTCAAATGATAACGATAACTGAAAAATAGGAGTCATAATGATAACAACTATTATGTTTCAACTCTTATTCCTTTCTACCTAATCTTGCTTGATAGTCTAGAAAATCATGAAGATGCATAATTTCATTTGTTCTCATACTAAATGTCAATTATAATTCCTATTGAACGATTGGTTGGTTATGTTCATTAAGTTATGTAGAAACCTATGTAACCTTATGAAAATTTGACCTTATTTAGGTCGATTGCAATTTAAGTATTGCCTGAAGTTTGAACATGACCTCAGTTTTAAACTTAATCAAGATACTTATCATGATGTGAAAAGTTTATATTATAATAGGTAGAGTGTTAAGTTTTTTTATTCATTTGTGGCTAGATGTTTGATGTATGCCAATGTTTCGTTAGTGTTTTGTAATATAATAGATTATGCTATTAGATTACAATTGTATTATTCAATTACTAGTTATGTTTCAGGTTTCATCCAGCTTGTATAGAATTGACAATAGAGGAAGCTAAAAGACTCGATCACTTCTATTGTGAGAATTGTTCATCCGAAGGTCAAAACAAACTTCAGAATTCTAATGCTACTTCAAGACAAACTGATGCAAAGGTAATTTATGTTCATTGGAGGTGTTAAATAAATATTGAAGCCTCTATTTTGTACACATACTCTCTTTCTTTTATGTGGACTTGCGCTAATCAATCAGTAGTAAATTATAGTTTGTAAGGAATTGTTGGGTGGGTCAGTGTCCTATAAATGTGAAATTCATTGATGATCAATTAATTAGTCTAATATACAAACAAAATAGGTCATGTTATTATTGGAAGAATTTGGGTTGAATTTATTGGATAAGATATTCTTAGGTTTATTAAAATGCATGGTTGAAAAAACTATCTACGTTTGGGTTTGCTTTCTTGGATCAAACTGTGAGATATTTAACTAAGAAAGTCGCAGGATAGTAACTTTGATGGACAAAATTTCTACAAGAACATATGCATTGCATATAGATATAATTGAACTACAATTTTATTATGAGAATCAGTAGTTCATTGATGCGCTTTTTTGTCGTGTTCCGTGTAACGAAACATGGAAACTTTTTGAATCTCAAGACAACTACACATTGGGGAGAGATTATATTTGGGAATCAAGAATGTAGATTTAACTAACTTGATGTGCAAAACTCCTGATTTTATGTCCTTTTGAGATTAAGTATTGAGAAATAAAATGTAGTAGATTTATCTACTTGATGTGTAAAACACTGTATCGTAATCTCTCAAAATAACCAAATGTGTGTCAGTATCTAGTTTTTTCTGTAAACTTTATAATTTTGTTGTAGTTTTGTAGTGTTAGTCTCAAAATGCTTTTAATGTAAATAAGTGAGAAGACTTATTTTATAAGTTTTATAAGGACAATTATGGAAGTATATTATAGGTGTTAACATTTTTATCATGCAAAATCAAACAAAGGAAATAATATGATTAAATCAAATCAATGGAATTCCATTGTAGGAATTCAATTCTTTTCCTTAGGTTGAAGGAAATGTTTCCAAACAAAGCCTTAGTTTCCTATTTTAGACAGTTAGATTTTTCTAAAAGTAATGTTATGCTGATGAATAATCTCGGATGCATATTGGTGGTTCTAGTTGGTATTCTTTTCTGTTGCTTTCTAATTGAGCTACTTCAATGGAGACTTTGTTTAGCATGAATGTATAAGCTTCCTTGAGGTTTGATTCTATACACCATCGTGTTTACTGTTCTCGTTTTTTTCGGCTACACTATAAGATATTCTGTCAGTTTTTACATGCATACTAAGTCAAACACACGCTCCGCTGCCAAAGAACTTTTAAAAACTTGATTTGAAACTTGTCTATATGGAGAAGGAAAGAAACAAGTTATTGAGTTGCAAAGTTGGTTCAACATTAAGGATATATCAATATTTCAGTGTTATGACTCTTAGAACAGATAATCTTTTTAGAAAACGAAATTTTAGGGATATGAAAAATAAGAGATCCTAGTGTAGGAACGACCTGTACATTTTTTTTAAAGAGAGGTACTGTAATCCAATTTAAAATAGAATTTGGTACAAAGTGGTTTTAAAATAGCAGGGAAACGGAATTGGACTGATTTTGTCGGTGTTGTTTCAGGTGGAAACAAAGAGGCGGCGGAGGCGATGAATTAAATAAACGAAACATGTGGATAGTGAGATGAGTTGGTCCTCTTTAACTTCGGTAGGCTAAATATCAAACTGAGGAAAGCTGTAATATTTGCAAGTCGAAGATGGGTGAGGTAAACTGGTTTTGCTGAAAGCCTTTCTTATGTTCATATTTACATATGGTTTGTGGGTGGTCAGTTTATTTTCCTTAGTAAGACATGAATTGTTTAGTTGCTTGTAGTTGCCTTGTTTGTCGTAGCTCTTGCATTTCGGTGCTTATTTAAATTTAGGTTTATGTGTATGTTAGAGCTCTATTAATTTATTGGAGAGAAAGGAGTGGGGAAATTCTATCAACTAACAGACAAACAAACTCTTTTCACTAACTAATCTCTCTTCCCTTTAGTAACAAATCGCAAACCGAGTCCTGTTCGTTATTAAGCTGCTTAACCATATTTTCAAACAATGGTCTTGGTAAAGCTTTTACTTAATAATAATATATTCTCTGTGCGACAGCAATGTTATTTAATGGATATCTGGACCATTTGGTTTCTTAAGTTGTTTCCAGTACTCAGCTTCAATAAAGCTTTTTACTATCAGTTTCTTTTTCTTTTCCAAGAAACTAATGAGTTCCCTCAAAATTTGGGCATGCCTTGTTTTATCAGGACACAGTGCATTACAGCAAAGTCAATGGCTTATAAAATAGTAATAATTTGGCGGGATATGATTGTAAATTGTAATATTTAAACCCTTTACCTTTTCTTATCAAATGAAATGAAAGGTGGGTTGTGATTAGGGAGTTTAGTGGCGGAATAGGCATATTTTTCTGGTCTCCTTAACAGTTGATTAAGCTGAAAGGCAGCAACTTGTTGCTGTTGGTAACATGTGCAGATTAGAAAGTCAGCGACAATAGTTTGCTGTTGAAAAAATCTTACCAAACATGATGTTACGAATAATTCACTCTCTAATAGATTACAATAACTGTCATAATGTAAATAAAAGGCCACTCGTTAAGCTTTGTTGGAATGTTCGACTTTTCCATCTAGTTTTATTTTTTCTAAAATGTTGTCACACCTACTACAAACTATTAAGACCTCGAAGAGAGTTTAAAGATCTTTCAGGCTTAAATGTACATGCATATAATTGGGTTCGTGCACAAAAATAATTTAAGTTGATTACCTTAATTTCATAATTTGCCTAGTGAAGATGCTTTCATACATGTATGGTGGACTAATAATGGACTGCTTATTCTTTTTCTGCTAATGTTTTGTCGAAGTGGTTAACCTCTAGAAGCCTCAGTTTGAAATGAAATTCAATATAATTTAAACTGGTGTGTACTAACTGAGTTTTAATCAATGTGATATTTTCTATTTGATAATAATTTATATTCAATTATGAATGGAGTAAGACTGGTTAATAATTGGTGTGGTGGGCCGTATCTGGATTGGATCTTGATCTATTCATTTTCATACTCATTTTTATACATTAAATTCAGGTCCGATCCAGATCCAAATCCAAAGGATCTAGAATGTTAGTATCCGTATCCATATCCAATGAGATTTACGGATCTGGATCCAAGGTGAATTTAAAATAAAAGTTTTAATTCTAAGAATATTCCATTTAATTAAATGGAACGATATAATTTACCGATCAATGGTATGAGACTCATGAACTTCTAAACAGTTTCCTACATTTTCACTTACATTCTATTGTTTAAAGTTTTAACTTTTATACACACTTAACATAGCTTAAGTGGTACAATTTCATTGTTCTGAGTTTCTAGTATATTGAAATCTTCCCGTAATATCGATTAAAATATAATGTAAAATAAAACTTATATTAATATGTTGTTTAAAAACTAATTATTAACCAACTATATATTAACATCTTCGTATAGTATATTGTTTTTTTAACTTTCAAATTTACATCAAGTATACAAACATATGTACGGTCCTGAATCTGTATCTTTTTCGTTAAATCCAGATACGATCCAAATCCATTGAATCTGAAAAATTAAGATCCAAGCTTTAAAAGTTTTTAGGATCTGGATTCACGGATTTGGTAACCGATAACATGATATGAAAAGGACATGGCGCATACGTTAAACGGGTCCTGTAACAGAAAAGAAATTGTATGAATGGGTCCAAAGTAGAAAGAAAAGATAAGAGATGATTGGTAAACTAAACGGAAGACTTTGACATTTGAAAAAGCTAATAAAGAGCTCCTTAATTGGACCTTTGCAGTATGGCCATCCAATATGGCATGGACCACCACCAACCCCCCAGCTCTTCTTCGGGTTTTACCCACTAATTTGTTAAAATAAATAACCATTTTATCACACATTAAAGTTATGAAACTCAGTGAACCAGCATTAGTCTTTTAACATGACAATTCTAATAGTATTCAATAGGTATGAATATTATTCTGTGTTATATCGTTTGACATTGATTTTTTTTTTTTTGTCATATATTAAGTAGTGTTCAAATTAAGTAAAGCCTTTTTGTTTGCTCTTTTTAAGATGGCGTAAAGACACAGTGTTCTAAAATAAGCATATATAATATAAAATAATAAATAGTATGAATGAATATTTTATATTGCACCATACTTAACAATAATAGATTGGATGGCCATGGTAGAAGCTGTGACAAGGGGGGATCGGGTTGACGAAAAATTGAACATTTTTATCATATATTTTTTTTTTATCTAATGTCACGTCTATAAATGAGAAGGAGAAAGAATGTCATGGTGATAATAAAACCAAATTTCATATACTTTAAAATAATTTAGTTACATATAGAATGTTATCCGAATCCAATGGCACAAAAGAACTAAATCTTTACATTAAATTAAATATTTTCCCAATATGACATATAAAGTAGCAATAAATTAATGCTTATAATTTTCTAGACTATCAGAAAGATAAAGAGAAAACAAAATTTGAGGCAAATTTGATTATTATTTAATCTACCTTGATAATGTTAAGTCTGCTAAAAGTTTTAAAGTTTTATGTTTAGTTTACTCTTTATAATTAGGATTTTAAAATAATTTCAATTACTTAAGTCAGGATTGATTAGACATCATCCAGGGGGCATTGAACCGTAAAGCATGAATTCTCAAGTCTAAATAAATTAATATTTTAAAACTTCATGTAATGATACCAGTATTAAATTAGTGTGATTTAAGCATATTCAATTTCAAATGGCCGGCTTAAGTTAATAATTGCAAAATCAATTCTTAGTAGTTAACAAGACAATAATTTAACTACAACTACTTGTACAATGTACTAGCTACATCTAAGGAATCAATAGTTATTACTAATTAGGCTCAAGTCTAAACATATCATGTATTCACATGACCACTAAATTGGATTCGAATACCCTAATGTTATCATAAATTTGTAAAAACTTTTACAACTATTTAGAACTAATATTAGTTATATATGCGATTCAATTTAGCTAAATTGACAAAGTTAATAAGACATACTTAAATACTCCCTCCATCTACTAAATATTGTCTTTTTAACTAATTCATAGTTTTTAAGATAATAACTAACCGAATGAGATGATTTACTAGTTTATACTTTCATAAATGTTTTATTCAATTTTCAAAACTTTATTAATACGTCAATAAAAACAATTTCACTTGTAATCTTCTCTTGTTATTGGAGATTATAATATAATTATCATGAAAGTTGAACAAATTAATAGGGGTAAGAATTGAAAACTTGGAAAAAAAATACATTAAAAATACAAGATGATAATAAAAAAAGAGATAATGAAATCCCTTTAAAATAACAATATTTAGTAGACGGAAAGAGTAAAATTTTAAATTTAAGGGTGAAAATTAACCGCACTTGATTTTAAAGGAAAATAAATAAAAAATTTTAAAAATGGAGAATCTTAAAAAGCGAGCAATAATGTCTAGGTAGATCGATAGCCTTAAGGTCCCTTTCCGTGACTTAAGCTTCTATTCTATGATTGACTTTCTATTGCTTTGTTTATTCCAGTTTTCCTCGAAATAAACAACTTGTCCTGTCCGAATTCCCAAACTTTTAATAGTAATATCTATTTTTCTTACAGCTTCCACGGTTAAAAACAAGCGACATATTTCACACTTCACATCCCGCTTCTTCTTCACATTAATGCACTTCCCTACTTTAAACACATCGTTGACATTTCTTCCTCTATATTTGCATTTGGCATAAATCCCTGAATATTCCCCTCTCATGTGAACCCATTTGTAAAGTTTCCTAATTTATCTTCAAATCCTAATCAAATCACTCAAATCCATCCTTTCTTTATATATATGAATCCATAGGATACTGCAAACAGCGTTGGCCAGTAAACATGGGTTTCTCTTCTTCATATTCTTGGTTCTTTATTTCTGTGCTTAGTTTGGTTCTAAATGTAGCTAATGGAGGCAAAACCAGTGCTTTTGTTCGTCCAGTGAATAAAACTACTGATATGCCTCTTGATAGCGATGTTTTTCGCCTCCCTCCTGGCTATAATGCTCCTCAACAGGTTTCTTCCTATTCTTGGTAAATTTAAAAGTCTCTGTTTGCAATTTTCAATTCATTGTTTTTTTTTTTCAACGAATACAGGTTCATATAACACAAGGAGATCATGACGGAAAGGCAGTGATAGTATCGTGGGTGACTCAGGATGAACCGGGTTCAAGTGTGGTGGTTTACTGGTCTGAAAATTCCGCAAAAAAGAAGGCTAAGGGAAAATATAATACCTATAAATTCTTCAACTACACTTCCGGTTTCATTCATCACTGTACCATCAGAAAACTAGAGGTCAACTATTGAATGAACTTTTAAAAAACTTTATTAAATTGCTTTTTTTTTTTTTGTTCCGAGTATTGAATTGGACTGTTTTCTTTTAGCAGCACAACACAAAATATTACTACGAAGTAGGGATTAGTAATAATAGCAGGCAATTCTGGTTCACAACTCCTCCCGCCGTTGGCCCTGATGTTCCGTACACTTTCGGCCTCATAGGCATGTCCCCGAATCGCGCGATTTTAATGTTCATTTCTGTTTAATAATCGAAAATTTAATGGAGATTGTAAAGAATGATATATGATTGATGATAGCGCGATCGGTCAACGTTGACTCTTTCACAGGGGATCTTGGCCAGAGTTTCGACTCGAACAGAACGCTGACTCACTACGAAAACAACCCCCTAAAAGGAGAGGCGGTGTTGTTCGTTGGAGACCTTTCGTACGCTGATAACTACCCGAATCACGACAATGCCAGGTGGGACACGTGGGGGCGATTCGTAGAGAGAAGCGTCGCCTATCAGCCTTGGATATGGACCGCCGGAAATCACGAGATCGATTTCGCCCCTGAAATTGTTAGCACATTCTTTTACTTGTACTCAAAAAAATTACAAAATTTGTCACACGGGGTGTATAACGAAAGAACGTGTCGTTTTTGCAGGGAGAAACCAAGCCGTTCAAACCTTATACAAATCGATACCACGTCCCGTATAAATCTTCGGGCAGCACTGCCCCGTTTTGGTACTCGATCAAGAGGGCTTCGGCGTACATAATCGTCCTGTCTTCCTACTCGGCTTATGGTAAGAAGTTGTGCTTGCGTTTTTGAGATTGCGATTCTGTTTATGTTTGTGTATGTTCTTGTTAGGTAAATATACACCTCAGTATAAGTGGCTCGAAAAGGAGTGGCCGAAAGTGAACCGGACAGAAACGCCGTGGCTGATCGTTCTTATGCATTCCCCGTGGTATAATAGCTACAACTACCATTACATGGAAGGAGAGACGATGAGGGTTATGTATGAACCGTGGTTTGTTCAGAACAAGGTTGATGTCGTTTTCGCTGGTCATGTTCATGCTTACGAAAGATCTGTAAGTTTTCCTTTGCCTTGATGTATAAGTAATTAGCCGAGCTTGTCCCGGAAAAATTATTGCCCCCTTAACTTCCGAAGTGACCCCTAGCCTAGCTCACTCAAATTTCGAAAAATGCAAACGCCAACGTGTCCACTTCTGGTTTGACTTTTCAAAGATGTCAATGATGAGTTGACACGTGGCGTTCAGAGCAGAGCGGTGCACTTTTTGAAAGTTAAGCAAGTTACGAGGTTACAAAATGTTCAGGTAGCTGCTAATGTATGTATCGGACTTTTTCTTTTCCCTGTTGTTTTCGATCTATTTTGACTTTGTTGGCTATTTTAGGAACGGGTATCGAACGTGGCGTACAACATCATAAACGGAAAGTGCGGTCCGATAGAAGATCAATCAGCCCCGGTTTATATAACCATCGGGGATGGAGGAAATCTTGAAGGATTGGCAACCAAGTAAGACTTGACTATATTTTGTAGCAAAAAACCTGCACATTTGAGTGAAGACATTGACTTTTGTGTTGTGCAGCATGACAGAGCCACAACCTTCTTATTCGGCATATAGGGAGGCGAGTTTCGGACATGCCATGTTCGACATTAAGAACAGAACACATGCTTATTACAGTTGGCATCGTAACCAAGATGGATATGCTGTGGAGGCTGATACTATGTGGTTCTATAATAGACATTGGCATCCATTTGATGATTCTACTACTTCCCAGTTATAACTAATTCCAAGTAACCAAACCAACCTCTTTTTTTTTTCATTATTATTTTGAAGTTGGAAATAAAATAGCTTGTTGAGCATTATTCAAGATTATTTCCTATCTCGGTTGAGTTTTTGTTTTGACTGTTTGTTTATGTTTCTTCAAAGCAAGATTATGATATTGTCCACACCTCATTTTAAGAAAATAATATGTTTTTTTTTTTTTTTTTTTTGAAAAACAAGAAAATAATATGTTGCATTTGAAGTTTTGAACCCCATCGCATTATTTTCGAATTGACTGATTTTGTAGTATGTTTGGTATGCTAGATTATTTCATTTATGCTTCAAACCAATAAAATTTAGCAATTTAAACTTAAAATAATTGTGGCAGTTACTGAGATGTAACCAATGTCTGCGAATGTTCAGGACCATTGCAAACCAGGCCAAAAATAAAACTTTTTACTCCCACGTTTATTAAATATTATCGTTTTAACTAATTCACAGTTTTTGAGATAACGACTAACCGAATGAGATGATTTACCAGTTTACCTTTTCATAAATGTCCTATTCAATTTTCAAGACATTATTAATATATTCAATAAAAATAATTTGATCTATAGTCTTCTCTTGTTATTGGATATTAGAATATAATTATCGTGGAAGTTGAACAAATAAATAGGGGTAGGAATGGAAAACTTGGAAAAAAACATCTTGGAAATACAAAATGACAATAAAAAGTAGACAATGAAATCCCTCTAAAATGATAATATTTAGTAGACGGAGAGAGTAATATTTTAATTTATATTGATTGTGATATAAACATTAATGGATTTAAATCAAAATGTATTTATCTTTTACTATAGTTTGTAAAAAATAAAACATTTTTACTACACTAAAATGAGTCCTCAAAATTTGTTTGGATCCTCAAAATACTTGGAGTGGATTTGTCAATAGTAATACGTACATTATTTTTTATTTGCTAAAATATGAAAGAATAGAAACGAAAATATGTTACTAACTCAATTCAATCCTCAATTTCCGCACATCTCAATTGAATTGGGCGGTGGATCCAACGCATGCAAAAAATTAGTTTAAAATTGTTAATTACATTAATCTCGAGATGTTCTCTACTTCATAGTAACTGAAGGGTAAAATGTACAATTTCCTTTTAACTACGCAACAAAAATCGGATGCCAGCTCTAATGATGGTGCTAAAATTATCACATAATAAGCGCGAAAACACATGTAATTAACAATGACAAAGATATTTTCGTAAAATAAACATTGAGTTGGTATCATACATTCTTAATTATTAATTGAATGATAAGATTACTTCACTTAAAATATTTAACTCAAATTTAAGTCTAAAAATACGTTAGTTCAAAACATGTTATATTGATTCTCTTTACCAATTTAAAACTTACAATATTTTTCAGACTTACAATATTTTTCAATCTCATTTGACGCTTACTTTTAATTCAGGTAATATAGGAGTACACTGGTTACTTATTTATCAGAATAATTTATTAGATTTCGATAAAAAAAAATGGTAAAACCCCATAATTGGAGAATCACGGGAAAGAATCAAATCCTCTTAAAATTAATTTAATATCTTTTCTTTGACATTTACACAGTTTGTGGATATTATTTTCATATATTCATTATCTTTTTTTTTTTAATTCTCGGTACTAACAACCATGACAGCGGAGGCAACTAAGGATATTTGGAGACTTAACCGGAAGACTCCCAACTTGCTCGCAGCAGGGTGGATGGTTACTTTAGCGTGCCCATCCTTGACTTCGTTCCTGCTTACCCCTAATTTATAAAAGGATCATTTAACCTAATCAATGTCACATGTCAAAATTTGATTGATTTTGACTTTTTAAATGATGTCATTTCTGATTATTCTCTCTCCACTAGAAGTTGATATGTGACATTAAAGAGTAAATTGATGCATTTTTATCAAGTTCGATGTATATTGTTAAGTTGAAGAAGATATTGATATATCTGACCTAATTAAAAGGGTTTAATGATGATATACACTATGCATTCACACCCCCCTAAACTTGTTCAAAAAGGGTTATTGTCATCCTGAACTTTGAAATGTGATAGATAGCCCCCCTGTACTTGTCTGAAATGCATCACTTTACCCCCTTGTGCTAATCTGGCTTGCTACATGGATGACCATCAAAATACACGCGCATATAGTATATTGGTTGAATAGAAAATGAATAAAAAAATCCATAACATTCTAATTCTTACCATTCAAAATCCCTAATATATGTTATTCGTCTTCTTCAAAACTTTATCTCTATTTTAAATATTTTTTTTCAATTAATCATAATATTGTATCGATTCTTGACCCGTCATTTTCATCCTTTTGTTCTTGAAGCCGATATTTAAAGTAGCGCGTTTTAGACAAGTACAGGGAGCTGTCTGTCACATTTCAAAGTTCAGGGTGGTAACAGCCCTTTTTGGACAAGTTCAAAAGGGTGTAGATGCATTAAGCCTTAGGTTTTTCCCAATTTGAGAAATCATATTCTAACTTATAATCTAGAAATAGTAAGATGACACAATTTACGCCTTAAATTTATTAAAAATATGCATGTTTACTCTTTTAATTCATAAAAAATGTTATATTAACTTGGATGAACAGGATAGCTTAACTAACTTTATTCATAACAAACGAAAATGGGACTTGAAGTAGTTGAAAAAGAAAAAAAGAGAGTCATGGCGGGGGGAGAGAAATAAAAGAATTATAAAAACGAAAATAGTGCAAGTTTTGAGCTAAAAGGTCAAACACATGACCATATTCAATTAATTACACCTTAGCTAATCTTGCCTACCGAACCACCAAATATTGACACGGCTTGCCATTTTCGTTATCGTTGGGGGCGTTGCCATTTTGAGATCTCCGTAGAGTTCCGCATCGCATCAATTCCGGCTTCTTTTGTCACATGAAGGATCCGCCCCTGGCTTCGCAAAATGTCCGGTGAAGCTATTGATGATCGGATAAATCACACCTCTTCTGCTCAAACCGAAATCATCGCTGACGACACCAAGAATGATCTAGATCCGGAGTTGTTCAGCTGCTTGCTTCAGCCCGCTCCCGCTGATTCTGATCCTCAATACATCGGCATTCGCCGCCTTCTTCTTTATCGGAAAGCAGAATCCGGTGTTCGTCGCCGAATTGTAAGCTCTCTTTCTATTTATGTGATGTATCTTAGCAATTCCAGCTAGTTAAGGGAGTTCAAAGAAGCGATGTAACGGATGTGTTTAATGTTTATAGCGACTGATTATACTCTAAGTATTGTGTTAATTGTGTAGATCAAAAGAGATTCAGAATTGGAACTGTGGCAATCAATACACACACACACACACACACGATACTTAGCATTTTTGGTGATTCCTGCTTTGTCTCTGAAAATGGAAGTTCACTGTGGTGTGCTACCATTGAGCTAAATGCAATCATCGGACTAATTTTTCAGATTGGCTTTTCACCAGTACAAATCAACCGAGAAAGGACATGATCCTTTACATAATTGAACTTAAGATTGCATCTTTCTACAGTAATGCATTTTATAAAGATAACAATTTTCTTTTATTTTTCATTTATTTTATTGAAGTTGTTTAGCTAGAAGTGGCGGAAGAGGCATGTTGGCTGTTAACTTTTTACCTGAAAATTTTGGAATTGAGAAATAGGATCGAAAGATCTAATCATTCCCTTATTATTTAGCGAATTTCAGATTGGTTTGACTAATGCTGGATTGTCCATGATTTGAATCTTGGACAACAATTTTCGTGAAACCCACACAAAGAAATCAATCTCAAGAATGCTAGAATAGTGGTTTTAATTTGGTTTTCTTCGAGTTAAAACCCTTAAGTTTGTCTTATACCCTCCAACCTTTATTAATATCCCTTGGCGAATTACCTCTGCTGAAGTTTAGATTAGGTATAAAGCAGAGCTATTCTAGTTGCTTGGCAGCTTAACAGAAAAACATGAGTTAACTGTTAATCCTTTTGTATGTGCCAGAGAATTAATTAAAAGTTAGCTTAGAAAATCCAAAAAATCTTTAAGAGAACTATAAAACATTGCCTGAAATTCGTTGAAGTCAATGCGACCAGTGCTTTCATAGATTGGTTGACTCGAGCTTCCTTTCAACTCTTAGTAGAAAAAATTACTAGTATCATAAACTTAACTTATATGCTTGTGCATTGGTTGATTCACAAGCTTCGCTAGATTGGTAAACTCAAGCTTCCTTTCAACTCTTAGTAGAAAAGATTACTAGTATCATAAACTTAACTTATATGCTTGTGTATTGGTTGATTCACAAGCTTCGCTTCAACTCTGTTAGGATGCCTTGAATTCCAGCCCACTTTGGCTAGTCAACAATGGTTGCACCTGGTTGAAAAGTAGCTGGAAGGTGGTTTTGACAAGTGGGCAAGTTGGTGAGGTGGGCAGCTGTATGACAGCAGCGGTTTTGGGCTGTCAACAGCTCACTTCCCACTTTATTTGAGGCAGCCAAGTTGGCTGTCATCTTTCCTATAAATAGGTTCATTTGTATGGCATTCAATAAATATATAGTAGTCACCCAGACAACATCTCTAAAAATCTGTAATCTCTCTCCTAAATAAGTAAAAGCTCTCCTCTCTTCTGTCAGGTGGACGTAGCCAACACAAAGTTGGTGAATCACGTTAAATCTGGGTGTCGTTTTTCTTTATTGTTTGTTATCTCTCTCACATCCGTCATAACATAAACTAAGCATACTTATGCTTGTAATCCAATATTTAAGAACCCGTTAGGTGTATACCATAGATTACTCAATTGAAGGTTACTAGTATAAAGCTATTAATTCTAAGAATATTTAAGACCTAATTAGCATGGATAGGTCAAGCCCATATCCCCTACATGTGCCTATGTTCATGATATGCTTGACAAAAGACATAGTAACTCCATTATTATTGATCATCTAACATACAAATCTTTAGTTCTAATCATTCTCATAACCGAATAGACTTGGCATAGTTTTATGATTAATGATCAACGGATACCCTACTTATATTATTCCACAAGATATAAATGTAGTAGATTCATTGCCTTTATTAATATGACACAATTAATGTAATACAAGTTATCATAAATTATTAAGAAACAATGCCTATGAACTTGGGCACTCTAATAGAATGGAAGTTGCAGACCGCATACAAAGAAAATAGGGGGCATGTCCGGAAAATATGGCACTCGATGGGGCAGGAGATATAAGGTGGGGGTTTCAATTCCCGGCGAGCATGGAGTGCGACCTCCAACCTCCATCACCCCTTGATTCGTCCACTGGATGGGGATGATTATTGATCAATTCATGTCTCCTTCAAATTTTCCATACATTATAACTCAATAGGAATTATATAATATCAATATAATTTTTATTCGAATACAATAAATAGCTATCCACGATCAACCGTTGTGTTTTTCTAATATATAAGCAGCTTGCCAATTTTCCCATCCTTTTTTTCTAACATCAGTTTTTCCGGGAATATTCCTAATGTAAACTCCATCTTCTCTAGCCATCCAAATGCAAGTATTAGCATCACGACAATATTCTATAGTAGTAAAATCTTCATAAGCATTTATATAAGCATGTCTATTTTCATTAATAGGAAACAAATAGCACCAAAATAGAGTTGTACTCCATACATTGGGTTTAAAACTCCACACATATTCTTGGTTAGTTGTGAGGTTGTGAGGTCCAAGATCATCATTTTTGGACTTGCAGTGAAGGAACAGTCTCAATTGATTGATTCTTCACGTGAATATAGAAACGATAAGAGTTCCGACAGTTGGCTTGTGTAACAAAAAGGATTATAGTTGCTAATGAGATAATAATAAAGGTATTGGTTGGTTTCATAGCTGGAGTACTATTATTTGTATACTAATTTGTAAGATTTGTGTCAGTATATGTAGAGAAATTGAGTTCATTGTTAGATGGGAATACATTAAGATTTTGCGTATCTAATCAAGATTTTTTGAGATATTATCAATGTTATTGTAGCCATGTGACCAGGATCTTGTCATTCCATTTGCAAAACATGCAATCATATATATATTAATGGGTAGGCTAGCTTAAGCTAATAATTAAGGTGGAGACGTAGCTAATATATTACTTTTAACAATACCCGGCACATGAATGTTTCATAGGCTTGAAGCGGGTGCCACAAAGGTCCATTATACAATTTGTTGTTATTTGTTTAACAAATAGAGCTGTTGTGATTCAAACCATCGACCTCTAGTTGAGGCCTTGATAGTAAGTCATGGAACAATTTATCCTAAAAATTTAAGCCGATTGGTAAAACATAATCATAGGGGTAGAAACAACATCAACAGAAGTTGATTTTCAAAGGGGGCGGACATTGAGGCTTCTATTCAGACAATTCTTCACTAGAGAGAGGTGTTAAAGGTTCTTGGGCTGATTCAACGGAAAGAGATGAGTCTAAACACGACAGCTAGGCTATTGTTGTTACAACTTTATTTGTTGAGAGATTCATTGCTTTCGTCGTATAAAAGTTCATGGGATGAGGAATATAATTTTCCACTATATTTATTTCCTACTCCAAAAAAGAAGATATTTTTGTTGCAAACCCGACAAATACCCTCCTAATGCTGTAGTTGGGTGTTTAATTGATTTGTTCATTGTTAGATTCATGGAATTGCTTCTTATAAGCATTTTTAATGTTGCTTTCATTTTTCCTTTTTTTTTTGTCTTCTTCTTTTTATTTAATAAAATTCGAGCCTATTCAAAAAAAAAAAAAAAAAAGGAAAGCATAATCATTTGCTCATATATTCTTCCAACTGCCATGGGATTTTTTTTATCTAAAGCTTAATTAAGCATATAGATGATGCCTAATCGTATATTTTAGGGCATTTAAACTAAATACCATATTTCGGGCTCAAATTTCGGCCACACGAACATCCAATAACACAAAATAAATTTCAAATTTGTTTTTCCTTTTTACCAAATTTTGTGTTTCTCTTCTCTCTACTGGGTATCTTTTTTTATTTGGTAAAGTATAAAAAGACATGTGGTTTTACTAAAAAATGGGTTTGTAATTTATTTTTCCGATACGTGGTTTCGAAAAGTTAGCAAATAAAAGATTTCTATGTATTACATCATGTAATGATAAATGGTAATTATGTCCGATCCAAATTGAAATTTTGTAGGTTGGCTAATGAAACTACAGTAAAAGTTAGTAATAAATTTTAAAAACTTTTTAGAAGTGTGAAAATATAGTTTTTACTAAAATATGATGATAAACTTTGAGAAATCATGATAAAATTAAAAGCATAGGAAACATAATCAAATCTTAATGAACATATAATTCTTAAACTATGACAATGTTGGATTGATTAAAATATTCTTTGAAAATCAGTATTCTTAAGGAAAAATATTTTTTATCTATTTTTTGCTAATATTTTGAAAGCATAAACCTCGTTTTGGAAAAAATTATCATATACACTCTTTTGAAAATCAATTAAACCACAAATGATGTTTTTTAAGTTATTTTTTTCCCATTTTGTTCTTCTCATTTATTCGTAAACTTCCTTTTCGCCTAAATGTTTCATTCTGTCGAATCCTCTTAGTAATTATTTTGTGTTCATACTTGGACGGCAAGGTTTAAAGATTGAGTATGGGCGCATTTTTGAGACAGTATAGAATATCTGATAAAGTTTTCAGAAATGAAAGTTATAATGCATCAAAATTAGTCAAACAAAAATTTCTCCTCTCACCACACTCTTAATATATCAACCGCTCATTCTAACTCTTTGAAAACTTCTCCTTTGCGTTCTGAATCTTCATTATCTTCTTCACAATCTTTTGCTCCTCCACCAAAGGTACAGATAATCATCTCCCTAACAGCGCCTCCAGACAATACGCCACCATAGTGTTACATGGCGCAAGCTTCGTCTAGTGGACCAATGTCCCTGAATTTTGTCTAGATCAGTAGATAGTCATGTTCATGATGTTTGGGTTCCGATAAATTACCGATTCAATTGAGGTCTCTCTTTTGTGGACAGAGCCTATTCTGTTCCACTTGCCTTTCGGCTACCTTTTTACTTTTTTGCTTCTTTTTCTTAATAAAATTTTGGTGAATGTTTTTAAGGTTGGGTTGAGGCGGCGTCAGCGTACATATGTGGTCTCCTCTGTGTTCTTTTTGGGTCGTGTAATGCTATTGTCGCGCACCTTTCTTTTTTCCCTCTTTCCAACCTTCATTTAAAAAACGACTGCCTTGGAATGATATCTCCATCGTTTGCCTCATGTCATGAGACATAAAAAGCAATGCCTTTCACCCAACAGAGGGAGGTGTAACAACCTTAGCTTTGCGTTTTGAACTCTTCTCCTTTTATCAAATCAGTTGAAGAACCCATGACATGCAATCCTATCTAAAATAATAAACCATGTTCAAAATTTCAGAAAATTAATGTCCAGATAATTTTCCTACACTTGAAACATTGAGCTTTCAAGTGAGGTTAATTACATCTAACACAAAATCATTTGATTTGTGTTAAAATCCAATCTACAACACTTATATACTACTTAAATTTATTTAATTTCTGACATGGGATGATTAATTAAAATGCTTATTAATGTAGTTGTGGTATCATTAAATAACATAAAGTAACGCCTACACCTGGGATGTAAAATTAGTGGAGTTAGAAAGTATTTGGGGGAGAATATAATCATGGGAATAATTGACATTAACGCATATTAAGGGAGACCGATTAAAAAAACAAGGGCGGTAAATAACAACACCCTCGATTTTGTTTCAACACAAATTTGCGGCAGTGAGATAACCTGCCCTATACAGACTCGCAATCGTTCATTGGCATAGTACTAAAGCGATCGGAGTTATGGCGATTTGACCCAATGCTTCTGTATGTTTACGTGTGTTACGTTCTTTCGATCTAACCAGCCTTTAGGCTATAATTCTTGCAATTATCCTAGTGGAACCTCCTGAAGAGTGAAGGCTGAACCAGTACTATATATATAATTACAACTGATGTGGATGCTTTCTGCTCCTGTTATCTGTTTTCCAATTACTTTTTCAAATTCTTTTGGATTCTTGTGTTTTGTGCTTTAAAAAAACAACATAAACTGTGTATAATAAATTAGAGTTTAGGGATCGTAAGGGGGAAAAGAGGCGGCTATGAAACCCTAGCCCTATCTAAAGTTCTTCTTCTTCTCCTTTGACTCCATTATGGATTGTGATTACTGATCTGATTGCTAATCTTTTGATTTTCATGGTTCTTCTTTGCCTAACAAGGCTCTGTCATCGTCGGGTTTTCCGGGTCTCAGCTTCATTCAAAATGTGTATTCACGCAATAAAGAAACAATCTGATTGTGCTACTGTAGTTGATAAAGTGAGGAAACTCATTACTTGTAGGGGTACTCGCCACTTATCTTTTGCGGGGAAAGCTCAATTAATTTCTTCTGTTATTTATGGGATTCAAGCTTACTGGATGAGCATCTTTTGTTTGCCTCGTGCTATAATTGCTGAAATTGATAAACTCTGCAGGAGGTTCCTTTGGGGTGAGAAGGATGGT